>JADRCD010222329.1:14106-36163 GCA_019843815.1 Montemys delectorum | reverse complement strand
AACTCCCAAAAGCAAATACCCACAATATGCAGAGGCAAGAATGAAGAAGACAAAGGTTGAGAGCAGGAATATGGGATCCTGGAGGCAGGCTCTTCACACCACACTGGGTTAGGGGAGGTCTAGGCTGTTGCCTATTATGCCATTATTATATCCAAAACCCAGTTATACTTTCTTTTCCAGTAGGAGAAAGAGCAAAAGGTAGACCTGCCAAGTCAAGAGCTGAGTGAGTAAGATCCAGGTTAATAACAGGGTGTGGAGTGCAGGGGGCTAGTATCTTCAGATATGAAAACACACTAGGATCTTCAGACATCTGAGGCAACTTTGTGCCCAAGACCACAGAGAGAGAAGAAATGCCACAGGAAGCAGAACTTGAGAAATTACAGAGGAACTCAAAAGAACTTAAGTATATGAATAAGATAAAATAAAAAATACTATCATATCAAAAGAAATATGAAGTGACTTTAAATAGCAAATTAGTAAAAGAATAAATTGAAAGAACTTCCTAGAAAATAAAATACCCTCACTAAGCCAATAAAAAAATGAGATAAAAGGTAAAAACATGTATAGAGATAATCAGGTATATAGACAGACAGATAGATGAATAGATATCCAATAAAGCAGAAAATGATAATAGAAAAAATAGAGAATAAATTACTGATAAACAACTCAAAGAAAAAATGAAGACTATCTATACAGAAACATTCCTACTAGATGTGCTCCGTAAATATTAGGTTCTATGGCTTTATTTTCAACTCAAACACATTCTTTGTGAAATTTCTGACACAAAATATAAACAGAATCCCAAAAGCTTCCAGACAGAGCAACAAACTAGCTAGAGAGTGATCAAAATCATACTGAGAGGAAAAGGAATGTAGTGTCATGCAACAGATATAAAGTAGTCATGTAATAAATATAGGTAGTAATATAGTAGATATAAAGAAGCTTTAAATATATAGAAAATAGCTGGTATCTTAGTGAGAAACAAATTAAAAAGAAAAGCAGTCAAAACTGCAGGGGAAAAAAATGCTTAAATAAGTGGTGTCAAGAAATCATGGTCCAAATAGTGAACAAGATTGGGCCATGAGAGGAAAGAACTGATAAAATCTAAGAAAAGGAACCACCGGAAACAAAGTTCCAACTGGGCACGCTCTGTTTACAAAGATAGGTTGAGACTATTGAACTCACAGAGGTAAAGTACTATGTACTCTACTGAGACAAACATTTCAAAGTCAAAAGCACATACTCCTCTTGTTTTTAGCTTTTAGAATCAAACCACAACCAAAGGCAAATCCAAATTCTGATTATGAAATAGTTTGAAAAGATCAATCTGACAATATAAAAAACAATTGAAGGTAGAGCTACCAAAATGTGGAAAACTGAAAGAGAAATGGGGGAGATATTGGTGGAGATCCTAACAGCCTCATCTAACTGACTGAAGACTTGAGAATAATTCTCTCCTGGAACTGGAAAGGTGCTTCTGAGATTAAGGGCACAGAGTGTGCTGGCCATGGGGGCTCATGCCTTTAATCCCAGCACTGGAGAGGCAGAGGCAGGCTGACTGCTTGGATTTGGAGGCAGGCTTGGCCTACATAGTAAGTTCTAGGACAGCAGCACCTACACAGTGAGCCTATCTCAAAAACAAACAAACAAACAAACAAACAAACACATAATGCTCTTGCAGAAGACCCAAGTTTCATGCCCAGCACTAACAGTGGATGGCTTATAACTGTTTGTAACTCCAGCTCTAAGGGATCTGAAACCCTTTTCTGTCCTTCAAAGGCACCTGTACTCATGTATGCACATCCACACACAGAAACACATACATATACATAATTTAAAATATAATATTATTTTAAAATGTAAAAATAACTGTCTTAGTTACTTGGGCTACAGGAACATGTACACTTTGTAAACATGAGCAAACTACTCCACACAGTCCAAGAAACTGTAAAGGTCAGGTTCATGGTTTCCACAGATTCACTGTCTGATGAGGACTCACTCTTGGTTCATAGATGGTGTTTCTTTTTTTTTTTAGATTTATTTTATTTATTTTATGTGTATGGGTACACTATAGCTGTACAGATGGCTGTGAGCTATTATGTGTGTGGCTGCTGGGAATTGAACTCAGGACCTCTGCAAGCCCTGCTCGTTCCAGCCCTGCTGGCTCTGGTGTAATTCACTGTAGCTGTCTTCAGACGCACCAGAAGAGGGCGTCAGATCTTATTACAGGTGGTTGTGAGCTACCGTGTGGCTGCTGGGATCTGAACTCAGGACCTTTGGAAGAGCAGTCAGTGCTCTTACCCACTGAGCCATCTGGCCAGCCCCATAGGTGGTGTTTCTTATGGTGCCTTCAAATAGAAAAAAGGGAGAACTTGAACTCTGGCCTCTTCAGATCCTTAGAAAGACAAAAGTCCTACTCATTAGATTCTATCCTCATGATCCATTCTCCCTGACTCCCACTCCTGAGCCAAAGCCCCACAATGAAAACAGGTTTCAATATACTGATTTTGTTGGGTCATAAACCTTCACTCAATAACAATAACAATAACTGTCTAGAGATTTATAGGGAGAAATAAAAGTTTATGTTTATAAGCTGTAATGATACAAAGACAGTTGTAAAGATACTCAATGAAAGAGCTAAAACATAACAAGTGATAATAAGAAGGGGACTATTAAAAAGATGTAGAACAATGTATGAAACCCTCAATCAGTCATCATTGTGTCAATCTAGAAACAATAAGCATGGGAATTAAAGAACTAGAAACCACCACTGGGAGAATTTGAGGAAGTGTGAAAAAAAGACCTAAGTGGAGCTGTGGAAGCACAAAACAGGACCATATCTACTGACCGATAAAGAAAAATTCCTGATTGCAGCACTGTTCCTATAGGTTTTACCCAGGCATTAAAAATGATTCTCAATTTCATGTTGGAAAACAAAAACAACAACAAAAAAAAAAAACAAGATAGGGGAAACAATTCTTAACAATAAAAGAACATCTAGGGGAATCACCATCCCTGACCTCACACTGTACTACAGAGCAATCGTGATAAAAACTGCATGGGATTGGTACCGAGACAGACATGTTGATCAATGGAATAGAATTGAAGACCCAGAAATAAAACCACACACTTATGGACACTTGATCTTTGAAAAAGAAACCAAAATTTTACAATAAAAAAAAGAAAACATCTTCAATAAATGGTGCTGGTCTACCTGGCAGTCAGTATGTAGAAAGATGAAAAGAGAGCCATACTTGTCACCTTGAACAAAGCTCAAGTCCAAGTGGATCAAGGACCTCAGCATAAACCAGATACACTGAATCTAAGAGAAGAGAAAGTAGGAAAGATCCTTGAACTCATTGGTGGGGCAGGGGTGGGGGAATTTCCTAAACAGAACTCCAGTGGCTCAGGCTCCAAGATCAAGAATTGATAAATGGGACATCATGAAACTGTAAAGCTTCTGTAAGGCAAAAGACATAGTCAATAAGACAAAACGGCAACCAACAGATTGGGAGAAAGCTTCACTAACTCCATATCTGATAGAGGGCTAATATCCAAAATATACAAAAAACTCAAGAAGCTAACCTCCTTTTAGTTTTTTTAAAACAAACTACTCGATCAAAAAAATGGTGTATAAAGCTAATCAGAGAATTCACAACTGAGGAATCTTGAATGACTGAGAAGCACTAAAAGAAATGTTCAAAGTCCTTAATCATCAGGGAAATGAAAATCAAAACGACTCTGAGATTCCACCTTACTCCAATCAGAATGGCTAAGATAGTATAGCCTTATTACAATGAAATCCAGTGTCTAAAAATTGTTCTTATTTTGGGCTTGTACCACAGTAAGAGCCAAGATTTTAAACTCTACTAAATACAAAACAAACAAAAAGACTTTATATATTTATGTTCATTTAGGAAAATACCAGTAGTGATGTATTATTTTGAAGTATACAGTTAATATGTTTGGAGTTATTTAAAATTTATATTGAGAAAAATGTATTTTCACTATTGCTGTAGACGAGCATCTACATAAGACTGTTAAATTGATTGTTCTTTTATATCAAACAACTTTTATAATACTTATTTTTATTGTTATAATATTTTATAAATTTTAAGGAATATGACAAAAAAGATATTGTAGGTGTAGTGGCTATTTCTGGTTGTCAACTTGACTACATCTGAAATAAATTACAATCTAGAATTAGAAGGCTCACCTGTGGCCCTAATCTGGAGGCTGAGAGATACAAGTTTCTGACCTGAATCTTGGCATGGAGACCTTGAGGAATATTGAAGGGGGGTCTCTGGGAGGAGTGGGGGTACAAAAGGGAAACAAGAATGTGATTTAATTCTACTTACTTAAAATACGTTTTTAAATGTTAACAAATTCAGATAAATTGAAATCATGTAACTTTTCTCATCATAATGCAATAAGTTAAAAAAAAAATGGCTAAGATAAAAAAACTCAGGTGACAGCACATGTTGGTGAGGATGTGGAGAAAGAACACCTCCATTGCTGGTGGGCTTGCAAACTGGTACAACCACTCTGGAAATCAATCTGGAAGTTCCTCTGAAAATCGGAAATAGATCTACCTGAAGACCTAACTATACCACTCTTGGGTATATACCCAAAAGATGTCCCACCATGCTACAGGAGCATGTGTTCCACTATGTTCATAGCAGCTTTATTTGTGATAACCAGAAGCTGGAAACAACCCAGATGTCCCACAAGGGAAGAATGGATACAGAAAATGTGGCTCATTTACACAATGGAGTACTATTCAGCTACTAAGAACAAGGACATCCTGAGTTTTGCAGGCAGATAGATGAATGAAACTAGTAAATATCCTGTGTAAGGTAACTCAGACCCAAAAGGCCCTGCATGGTATGTGCTCACTGATAGTGGATATTAGCCGAAAAAGTACAGCATACCCATAATACAAAGTACAAAACTCAAAAAGGTTAACAAGCCGAAGGACCCAGATGAGGATGCTTCAGTCCCACTTGGGAGGGAGAGGGAGAAGAAAGCAATCACAGAAGGCAGAGAGAGAAAGGGATCTGGATGGGAGAGGAGGGGGGGGGGAAGGGAAACATGATCAGTTATGGGGCACAGGGAAATGGGAGAAGTCCTGAGGGCCAGCAGAATGAATGGAAATATGCAACCTATGGGGCAGGAGGTGGGAGAACCCTCTACAAAGTAACAGAGTCCTGGGAGGTGAGAGACTCTCAGGACTTAAATGGAGGGATCTTATGGAGAAGACACTGGGAGAAAGAAGGTTCAGTGACTGGCCCAAATTGGGATCCATCTCAAGGGCAAGCTCCAAGGTCTGACACTGTTACTGATGCTATAGTGTGATTACAGACAGAAGCCTAGTAGGGCTGCCTTCCAAGAGGCCCAACAAGCAGCTGAACAAGACAGATGCAGATACTTACATCCAATCAATGGACTGAAGTCAGAGACCCCTGTGGTTGAATTAGGGAAAGGCTGGAAGAAGCTGAGGAGGAGGGTGACCTAATAAAACGACCAGCTGTCTCAACTAACCCAGACTCCTGAGATCTCTCAGACACTGAGTCACTAACCAGGCAGCATACACTAGCTGGTCTGAGTCCCACGCCCTGACACATATACAGCAGAGCACTGCTTGGTCTAGCCTCAGTGAGAGAAGAAGCACTTAACCCTTGAGAGACTCAAGGCCCCAGGGAATGGGGAGGCCTAGCGGGATGGTGGTGGTAAGGGCATCCTCTTGGAGACAGGGGTGTGGGTAGGGGAGGAGGAATGGGATGAGGACCTGTGGGAGGACAGACTGGGAGGGGTGGTAATGACTGGACTGTAAAAAAGAATCAAAAAGTAGTAACAAAAATTGAAATAAACCATATATTTCATCAAGAATTTAAAAAAAAAAGGGGGGGTCTCAGATGTGCTTGATGCTACAGAAAATTAGATCTACACATTAGAGGATGCCTAAGGGGTTTATGGCTGATTCAAGTGCCAGGAAGGCCTCAGAGAATGTTGAATATGAACAGACATTAATTCCCAGTGTTTCTGGCTTAGAAAAAAAACTTGCTATGAGGTTTTGTTCTGTTCATTTGTTGGGGAACAAGGTTAGGAAACAGATAGTAGGAAGAGAGAGAGAAAAGGCAGCCAGATGCACAAAGCCAGAGCCCAGAGAGAGGGGCATGAAATGATTATTCACTGTAGTGAGAATTCTGGATTTTTGGTTTCTTTAAAAAACACAGAAACATTATAAGAATATATTTTCATTTTAATTTCAAGTATATGGGAAGATGGAGCTGCTTCACAGCAAGTGACTGTAACTTGTCTTGTGCTCTAGCGGAGGCATGATTTTGCCAGCTGTAGACACTTTCTGTGATTGTGTTATGCTTGCAATTCTGGGAACTTTTCAGAGGGTATATAAATGCTAGTGCCCATGAGAAGTGTGGTTGGTGGTTGGTGATTTAGGGAGGTTGGGTGTGGTTAGTAGTTGTGCTTAAAGAAGAAACAAGGAAGAAATTAGATTCAGGGATGTCTGTCTACCTTTATCATTCTTTCTCTCTTATCTAGTGATAGAGGGTGAAACTGTGGGGGTGATGAATAAACAGTGGAAAATAGGAGAACCCATAAAGTAGCAAAAGACCAGCAATAAGTGGCACTTCAATGTGGGACTCAAAAGTTAAGGATAAAAATGGGAAATTTGATTTCAAATGCCATAAAGAAAAACCATTGCCATCAGAGTGGGAAGAGCAGTAGCCTGGGGTTATGAGATCACTATCGGCTTTCCAAGTAGTCATAAAGTATATGCCTGCTAATGGTGTGAAACAAGGTGATGACAAGATAAGATGGAGTCCTATAGAATGGTAGATCTAAGGCATTTTAAAGAGCCCATGATTTTATGTGGGATGCACTCACCTTATGTGAAACAAATTAGAAATAACTAGGCTTCTCAAAATAGAATTATTTCCCAAGACTGGGAAGGTTGGCAATAGCTGTACACTAGAAGCTGGTCCACAGTCGCTATGGCTAACTTGGTGCAGGGAAGAAGCTATGAATATTGAACAGTGAAATTGAGCAAGGGGAATGAATATAGTAAAAGTTCAGCTGCTAGGCAAGGACAGTATTACTCTGATTTACAAGAACAGATTCAATTTGATGATGTTATTCTAGAATAATCTTTCTTAGAAGCTTTAAGAACTTGGAACAAAATTGAGGAGCCCAGAAAAAAAAATCCACCTCATTTTCAAAGATTATACAAGGCTCTGGAGAAGCCTTTACTGCTTTCTTTCTTTTTTAACAAAGATTGGTGTCAGCCGTGAACAAAGCCCTCTGAGACCCTGATGCAAAACAAGTGTTAATAGAGACCTTGGCATGTGAAAATGTGAATACTGAATGTAAAAAAAAATGAAGAGTGTACATATGAATAGATAAAGGATATAACCAATATTTGTTCTAATGGGTACCATGCTAATATAATAGGTCAAGCTATAGCTAGAGGTCTCCAATATCAAAATAGCCAGTGCTTCAATTGGGAGAGATATGGTCATTTTCAAAGATACTGTGACTAAGCCACCAAAGGTCTTAGATCTCAAAATCCATAGTGCTTTAATTGTGGGAAATATGGTCATTTGTAACAAAGTTGTGAACAAGGAATCTCTAAAGGTGATGGGTTTTCTAAATATAAACCAGAAAAAGGTCTAGGCTCCCATGGATGTGCAGGCAATATGGAAAAGGTTGCCATTGGACCAATGAGTGTAGGTCCAAATGAAATATTCAAGGTAATTTCTTACTGTAGGGAAATGGCCTTGGGAGCCTAGCTCAAGTCCTCACAGCAAAAGGTATGAGCCATTTCAGCCAAGGAGTGAAATGAAGACTGAAAAAAAAAAATGCCACTTGGGATTGGAGATTTAAAGCACGCTACTGCAGAAGATGTGGTTCTAGACTTACCCATGTGTAAACATCTTACTCTATCCCCCAAGATTCAATGTTATAAAATAACTACTGGAGGCAGTTATCATTCTTTGTCCTCTGGGACAGTAGGGATGATCCTGGGAAGGAGGGGGTTGATTTCCCAAGGATTCATTGTGCATCCAGAAACTATAGATGAAGATTTCAAACGAGAAATCATGGCCTATGTAAAAAGAGACGGAGAGAGAGAGAGAGTGAGAGAGAGAGAGATGCATTTTAATGTAGGTAATAGTATTGTTGGGCTGTTACTATTTCCCTACATAAAAGGCAAAGCCACTCCAGTAGAAGGAACAGGAGGGTTTGCAAGTACTAGAAAGCATGTGTTGTAGCAAACAGTCATTTATGATCAAAGGCCAAACATAAAATTGCAAGTAAATGGTATTGAAATAGGTTTGATGGAATCAGAAGCTGATGTAACTATTATTTTAAAATAGTTGTAGAATTTTAAATGGCCATTTCAAAAGGTTTATAGCCGTTTCCTAGGGATTGGAAAGTTATCTCAGATAAAACAAAGTGTGTGATAGATTAAATATGTGGGACTGGAAGGTCAAGAAGCAAAGTTAAAGCTTATGTGAATAACATATCCATAATATGGGGAAGAAATCTTTTTCAACAGTAGAGTACTCAGAGTAATATTCCTGCGATCCCAGAGACAGTCCATGACAAAATAAGAGATGAAATGGTAGATGCTCCTGGAGAAAGTATTGATATATGTCATCAAAACAATACCAAGCTGTACTGACTGTTCAAACATAGAGCATAACAGGGATTGTGTTTCTAAATTTATGGGAGGCTAGAAGGGGCACTGCTGACGCACTAACAGCCCAACAGCCCTACCGTTAAAATAGTTCACTGATAAGCCTGGTGAATAGATCAGTGGTCCTTCACTAAGGAAAATGACAGGCACTTGAGCAGCTGGTACAAGAACAGCTGGAGGCTCAACTCTCATTTGTTATAAAAAAGAAATATCTGAGTAGTACTCCACTGTTTAAATGTACCACATTTCTGTATCCATTCCTCTGTTGAGGGACATCTGGGTTCTTTCCAGCTTCTGGCTATTGTAAATAAGGCTGCTATGAACATGGTGGAGCATGTGTCCTTATTACATATTGGAGCATCTTCTGGGTATATGCCCAGAAGTGGTATTGCTGGGTCCTCAGGTAATACTATGTCCAATTTTCTGAGGAACCGCCAGATTGATTTCAAGAGTGGTTGTATCAGCTTGCAATCCCAACAATGGAGGAGTGTTCCTCTTTCTCCACATCCTTGCCAGCATGTACTGTCACCTGAGTTTTTCATCTTAGCCATTCTGACTGGCATGAGGTGGAATCTCAGGGTTGATTTGCATTTCCCTGATGACTAAGGATGTTGAACATTTAGTGTGTTAGGTGCTTCTCAGACATTCAGTATTCCTCAGTTGAAAGTTGCTTGTTTAGCTCTGTACCCCATTATTTAATAGGGTTAATGGGTTCTCTGGAGTCTAACTTCTTGAGTTCTTTGTATATATTGGATATTGGCCCTCTATAAGATGTAGGATTGGTAAAGATTTTTTTCCCAATCTGTTGGTTGTCATTTTTGTCCTATTGACAGTGTCCTTTGCCTTACAGAAGCTTTGCAATTTTATGAGGTCACTTTTTTGATTGTTGATCTTAGAGCATAAGCCATTGGTGTTCTGTTCAGGAAATTTTCTCCTGTGCCCATGTGTTCGACTCAGCTATTAAAAACAATGAATTCATGAAATTCTTAGGCAAATGGATGGAACTAGAAAATATCATCCTGAGTGAGGTAACCCAATCACAAAAGAACACACCTGGTATGCACTCACCGATAAGTGGATATTAGCTCCAAAACATGGAATACCCAAGATACAATTCACAGACCACATGAAGCTCAAGAAGAAGGAAGACCAAAGTGTGAGTGCTTCAGTCCTTCTTAGAAAGGAGAACAAAATACTCAAGGGACGAAATACAGAGACAACGTGTGGAGCAGAGGCTGAAGGAAAGGCCATTCAGAGACTGCCCCACCTGGGGATCCATCCCATATATAGTCAGCAAAACCAGAGTTAACTCTGGTAGAACAGAGACTGCAAGATGCACATATGGATCGCATAGATCCCAAACTAGATTGTATTTTGGTTATTTTGCTTTTTAACTAATGCTCCTACTAGGCTAATTATGCAAAGATGAGATACTAATATGAAATGGAATTTCTTAGCACACAAAATAGAAAATTAAAGGCTAACGTAGAAACAGTTTCTGATGTAATCATAAAAGGTAAACTAAGACTATGTCAATTCTCAGGAATGGACCTATCAGAAAATCATAGTACTTTATACTAATGCTGAAATTATGTCATTATGGGTAATAAATAAAGATTGACAAAAGGATTTGTAGTAACTATTCGGGAGAAATTATCAGCAACTATCTTAAATGCAAGCATCTTCAGTTTATAAAAAGAACTAATTAGATTCTCCCACATATTGTAAAAAAGAACACTAATTCCTGAAGCATCTCCACTCTATACTGATGTGGGTAAGTTGGCAATAGCAGGCTATAATTCAGACAAAATGAGCCAAGTCATTCAAAACCCACTTACCTTAGTTCAAAGATCAGAGCTGCATGGAATCCTTATGATAATACTAGATTTTCCTGAATCTATTATTATAATTATTGACTCTGAATATGCAGAGTTGTTCCGCAGATAGAAACTGCTGAATTTATTCCAGATAATTCAGAATTAACCTTGTTATTTGTACAGCTGCAAACAAACTATCAGAAACAGAATTGTGCCTTATATGTCACCCTTATTTGGTCTCATACAGGCTTGCCAGGCCCGTTGGCACAAGGGAATAAAAAAGCTGTCCAGTTAGTAACAGGAAATGGTTAGAAGTCTCAAAATTTCATGAAAAAAAACACCATGTTAACAGTAAAGGCTTAAACAGTATAAGTAGTGTCCTACTTGTTCTTTGTATAACTAAACTCCATTGCCCACTGGAAGTAACCCTGGGGGAACCAAAAAAAAAATTGAATCTGGTAGATAGATGTGGGTTTTTTTTTTGTAGAATTTGTAAAACTAAAGCTTGTACACCATACCATTGATATATATTCAAGATTTCAATGGGTAACTACTTTGAGTTCTGAGAAGGATGATTCTGTAATTGTGCATCTACTGGAAGTAATGACTATTAGGAGGATACAGTACAAATTAAGAGTGACAACGGCTCCCATGTATAGCTCCAGAAGCTCAAAGAAATTAGAAGAAATTAGATTCAAAGATGAAGCAATTCTTTGAATATTATGATATAAAGCACATTATAGGCATACCACATGATCCTACAAAACAAGCAATTATAGAAAAGTATTAAAGGAAATATGTGTAAAACAAAAATAAAGAATAAAGACCCTCCCCAGAGACAGACTAAATAATGCCTTTTTAACTTTAAATTCTCTGAATGTTAATAAGAAAGGAACAACAGCAGACAGTAGAGAAACACTGGGTAACAGAAAAAAAAAACTGTGAAATTAAATCAGCCAAAATATTATAAGGATATGTTAACGTCAGAATCAAAGCCAGTGAAGGTTTTGCCCTGGGGATGTGGATTTGTTTATATTTCCACAGGAAATGAACAGCTATGCATACCATCAAAACTCATACAGATTACAACTGAACAGGAGAGGTCTCCTGAAAACTTCGGCCACCAACCCTAAAAGCACTTAGTTCACTGAAAATGTCTCTATATGTAATGTTCTACTACATCCAGCATAATTAATGGCTTAAAACAGAAGGGGAGAAATATAGTGAGAATTCTGGGATTTGGGTTTCTTTAAAAAACACACAAATATTATAAGAATATGTTTTCATTTTAATCACAGGAGTAGGGGCATGAGTCTGCCTTGCAGCAGCTAACTATGGTAGGCCTTGTATTCTAGCAGAAGCACGATTTTGCCAGCTTCTGTGGTTGTATGATGTGTGGGATTCTGGGAACTGTTCAAAGGGTATATAAATGCTAAGGCTCTAGATGTGGGGTTGGTGGTTGGCAGTCATTCAGGAAGGTTGGTTGTAGTTCGTTAGTGGTTGTGTCAAAGAAAGAAATTAGATTCAAGGATCTCTGTCTCCCTCCCTCTCTCTCTCCCTCTGCCCTTCTTTCTCTCCTATCTAGTAGTAGGGGGTGACACTTGGGGGATAAAAGGTAGGAAAAAGAAGAACCCACATAGTAGCAAAGACAAGGTACAGTTTACTTGAAGTCTTCAAGTTCAGGGAACTGTAACTTTTCTAGTTCCACCCATTGATCTGAAATTTTCATAATTTCCTTTGTCTTAACAACTGAATAATATTTCATTGTAGAAAGGTACCACATTTTCCTTATCCATTCATCAGCTGATAAGCAACGACGCTATTTCCAATCTCTGACTTTTATGAACAGAATAATAATGAATGTGGATGAGCAAGTGTCTCTGTAGTAGTATGCTGTCAAAAGTGGTATAGCTGAATCCTGAGGTAGATCGATTCCCAGCTTCCTGAGTAGCCAGCACATTGATTTCCATAGAGGTTATGCCAGTTTGTGCTCCTGCCAGCAAGTGTTCCTCTTTCTCTGCAGCCTTGCCAGCATGTGTGGCCATTTGTTTTATTTATCTTGGCCATTCTGACTAAAGGTAAAATGAAATCTCAAAGCTTTCATTTCATTTCCCCAATGGCTAAGGATATTGACATGTTTCTGAGCCATTGGTGTTTCATATTTTGAGAACTCTCTGTTTACTTCTGTACCAAGTATTTAACTGGATTATTTGTTTTCTTGATACTCAATTTTTTGTAGTTCTTTATACATTGTAGAGACTAACACTTTATCTGATGTATAACTGATAAAGACCTTTGCTGTAGCTTTGTCTTTGCCAAAATGAAGGTGTCCTTTGCCATATGGAAAATTTTTCAGCCTAAGTACAATTTATTAATTGTTGGTCTTAGTCCTGTGCAAAATGAGGCCACAACATAAGGATGGAGACAACTCTCCAACCTCACATCTTTTATTATCACATAAAATCCTCAGTGCCAGGAATAGGTTGCATCTTGTTGCATTATTGGCCAAAGAGGTCACATGGAACCCCCCAAATGTCACATTGCCAAGGCTATTGGTTGTGCTCCACAACCTGAGAGTAAAGCCCTATGATTAAAGACACAACTTATCTATGCCATCAAACACAGAAGAGTTGAGATGGCATAAACCCAACTAAAAGTTTTATCCTTACTGACTAGCTTTCATAGTACTAGAAGGTACTCTGTGTACTTTCGCAGGAAAATAGTAACTATTAATTCAATATCAACCCAGCTGTAAAGCCTGTGACCTACAACAGCAACCCGTCTGCAAAATATAATGGTCCAATAGTGGCACAATTTTAAGGGAGTAACCAGTCACCTTTTTATCAGTTTTGAGGCCAAGTCCATTAGATGAAACACATACCTGACACTGCTAAGGGGTCAAGATCTTGAGACTAGATACATCATGGGCCTAGAGGAAGACCTACTACTATTAATCTCCTAACATAGCAATAAAAGGGCTCATAAGAACATATTGCTGTACCCAGAGATCAGTGACCCACTCAACCCTCGCAGAGTACCTTCTTCTTGACGTATATGGGACCTACTAGCAAGTCCCATGACTGCACAATGGATGCAGAGTGAGAAGCTTTGGGACAATCAGTCCAAAATAGAGTATCTTCATCAAACCCTACCCTTAAGGTTTGAGGATCTATGGGGAGAGGAGGCAAAAAGCTTATAAGAGCTAGAGGTGGTCGCTAACTTCAAGGAAACGTTGTTTTCTAAATATAACAAGGACTCGTGTACATACGAACTGACATAGAATCTGGCAGCATGTGTAGGTTCAAGCCAGATGGGGTTCCACCACTAGGATGGGGAAGAGAACAGAGGGACCCATCCCTAACCAAGAAGCTGTCTGTAATCGATGTCTGCTGGCAAAGGGAAAGTAAGAATGTCACTGGGTATGTCAAGTTCATTCCAGGGCAGGACTGTGTCCAGTAATAGTTGCCCAGTACAAAACAAACTCTGTGTTTGTTTGTTTGTTTGTTTGTTCATGTGATTGTTTTGTGGTTTTTGTTGTTGTTGTTGTTGTTGTTGTTGTTGTTTTGGCATTGTTGAATTTTTAGCTTTGGTTTTGGTTTTGGTTTGGTATTTTTCTGAAATATTTTAAAAAATGATGTGGGGGGAAAGAACATAAGAAGATATTAAAAAGAACAAAAAGAGTTGGGTATCAAAGGAGGAGGGGAGGACCTGGGAGTCGTTCAGGAAGAAGGAACACGTGATCAAAATATACTGTATTAAAAAATTAATTAAAAATAGATAAAGGAAACCACAATGATCTTTTTCACCAACCAGACCTCCAGATGACCACCACCAACCCAGAGGATGGGAATAGTCCTGTGTCCTCTGATCCAGCATACGAAGGCCTTGCATGCAGACTTTATGCTATCCTTGTGTGGAACTTCCAGCAAGTGTTACTGGCTTGTAGCTCATGGGAGATTCATACACAGTTCGATGTCTAGCTAAGAAGGGCCATGGAGCCCTAGAGTCAGAAACTAATCAGATCTTGCGTTTATCACTTTGCAAACACTGTCTACCACAGTGTTCTGCGCCTTGGTTCCCTCATCTGTCAAGAAGAGCCGCAGCATGGAGTTTCCAGAGTTGTAGGAAGGGCTAAGTAAACAACAGCAGATGCACTTGGAGCAAAGGCAAGATAAATGCCAGCTGTGATTAGCCTGGGTGAGGACCACTTAGAAGGCACCTGTTCATAATTTCAGTGGAGGTAGAAGTTTCCCATTTGCCTTCGCACACATCTGCCTTCACCCCTACAGTCGCCCCCGCTGTAGGAGGCTGGAGTGATTTGGAACCTGCCAGACAGGGCACTGACCTTTTCAGCGTCAAGTTTAATTAAGGCTGGCAAGTAGCTCAAGTGTGATGCTTTATGTCTTTCCATGTCGTTCAGTGAGAAAGACTTATTAACTCATTAAAATGTCTTGTTAGTTATTTTCAGCGATTCAGAATGACTGTGTCTCCCAGCCAGCTACTTATCCCAGAAAAGACCTGAAATAGAATCTGACTTTATTGACTTGCCAGACTGGAGTCTGCATGGTCAGACCATGCTGATTCAACCTTAGGATAAAGTGAATCAGCAAGTAAGGGAAGTAATTTACACTATCCTGCTTCTGGAATCATGCAGAAGGTTGCCAGTGTGCCACGGGGAGCCATATCAGGCTTACACTTTATCCTGCTTCTTTTTTCTTTGGGGTGGAGTCGACCAAGGGAGCTGAGCAACCAGGTTCCAAGACTAACCTGAAGCCTGCCCTTGCTTTCTGTCCACCAAAGTGGTATCCACGGGCTGGAATCTCTCAGTCACCTAACTTTCAAATGTGGCCCACTGCGCTGATTCCATTTCTGAAGTGCAACCTTGCCTACTTTGTCCTAACCGTTTATTCAAGGTGTAATGTGTCATCTCCCTTGAAGAGGCAGCTGTGTAAGGAAGAGAGCTTGCAAAGTGCACTTTCCTGTAGTGACAATAATAAATTCGCCTTCACATTGTTTTAGCGCACGTGTGTGCATGCACATGCATGCATGTGTGAATGAATGCATACATATGATCAGAGGACAACTTAGGGCAGTTAGCTCTTTCCTTCCCATCGTGTGAGTTCCAGGCCATCAGGCTCTTACCCATGGAGGCATCTCATTCATAGTTTGGTGTCCAGTCTTCGTGGTGTGTTTTCTGGTTAGATCAGAACCAGGATAACACAATGGCCAATCACAGGAGCTGTGAAATGTCAATCTTTAAGTTACTACTCATAGGACTTGAAGCAAATTATTTACTCCATATTTCACACGCTTCTTGAATAAAATGGACTTGGACATAATGACAGCCCTTCTTCATAGGGCTTTTGTTTGTAAGACTTAAAAGAAAAGGGCTTAAAAGATAATGTCTATCAGACAGTCAAGGAATCACACCAATGCTGCCATTAATGTGGTTGCAGCTGTCTGTCATCCTTGAAACTGACTGTCACCAACCTTGACATTGTTGTTCCAAGCTCCTGAGGGACAGGGAGGGGCCTGCTGGTCACTTATAGTGCCAAGCAGAGATTGATATTCAATAGAATTCTTTTGATAATGGATAATAAGTGGAAAACTTGCCAAATATATATACATATATGTATATATATGCTTTTTAAAAGAGTGTGTGGTGTGTGTATGTGTGTGTGGAGTGTGGTACAAGATATATATGTACATGTGTGGTTGTGTAGTATTTGTGTGTGTGTATAGTGTATGCATATGTGGTTGTGTGCTATATGTGTGTACGGTGTGTGTTTATACATGTGCATGCACGGAAGGCAGAAGACAGTGTTAGATTCTTTAGAGATGAAGTTATGGTTGGTTGTGGTCCTGAGGGTACCGAAAACTTAATTCCAGTCCTCTTCAAGAGCACCAAGCACTCTTAACCCCTGAGCTATTCCTCCAGCCCAAGACCTAGTTTTTGTTTGTTTTTTAACACATTAAAGTAGGCAGAGTTTATTTCCCCAGCAAACAAGTTTCATCTTTTGGTTTTGATTTGGGTCTAGTATTTTGGTGAAGTATGTTTGAGTACTGCATGGCTCCGCCATCATCTGAAGCTTTTTCCTTATGACAATGCCCTGCTTTCCAATGTTGAACAGTAGAAATAAGCTTAGGGTGATGGCCACCAGCCAAAGAGAAAGAAGCAATCTCTGCAGCAAGCAACACAAGACTCTTCCTCAGGAATCTCTGAAGAATAAGTGTGATGGGCTGTGGTATTGACACAGTCTCAGTGGAGCTCAGAGTTTGACTCCTAAGGAGAAAGATCAGCATTGCTGCAACTCCGCCACCCAAGGAGTCAATCAGCTGATCCCATGTTGTTCAAAAGACTGGTGGGCCTGGGCTGCAGCCCCGGCCCGCCTGTTGTGGCTCTCTCTCTCCCTTGGGCAGGGGTCCTGGTGTTGAAGCCCAGGTCTCTCTCTCTCCTCCCGGGGCTGACCTGTTTGCTGCACGGTGCCTTAATTAAAAAGGAGGCAATGTATGAATGAGTTATTTTATTGTAGGAAGGGGAAATATGATGGTTGAGTAAAGAGAAGGAAAGGAGAGGAAGGAGAGAGAGAGAGAGAGAGAGAGAGAGAGGAGAAGAGGGAGAAGAGAACAAATAGCAGAGAGGAGAGAGAGAGCAAGAGGGTAAGAGTTAGTAAGAGCGAAAAGGATAAGAGAAGAGAGCGAGAGAGCAAGAGAGAACAAGAGAACAAGAGAGTGAGAGTAAGAGCAGAGAGGGATAAAAGAAGAGAACAAGAGAGTGAGAGAACAAGAGAGTGAGGAGGGGGCAAACCACCCCTTTTATTGTATGGGGGTGGGATGCTTGGCTTGTGGTCGGATGACTGTGTGTAAGGTCCAGCTAGGATGCTGGGAGTTTGAGGCAGTGTCTGCCTGATAGAGCACACATCTCCTGCAGGGGCAGCTGTGAGGGGTCTGGGCTGAAATCTAAGCCATTAGTCTCAGGAGCAATTCACCAAACGCCTTCCGTCCCTTTGAGCAAATGCTCAGTGGGTCTCCGGCGTTCGAGGTGGCTCTGCTTTACTGGACTCTGGCTGTCAGAACTGCTCAGTGCCCCACAATCCCAGCTTTGCCTTGTAATTGCAAAGTGTGTTGCTGAGGCTGGGAAGCAGCGGTCTCTGACAACTCCTTCATGACACTGAAATGGCATGGCTTTGTCCTGGCAGCTGAAAGCACAGGTACTCTGAAAGGTAGAGAGCCCAATCACAATTTATGAATGACTATGGTGAACATGCTATGGAGAGACACCATGACTACAGCAACTCTTATAAAGAAAAACATTTAAATGGGGCTGGATTGCAGTTCAGAGGCCATTGTCATCATGGCGGGAAGCATGGCAGCATGGGCAGTCATGGTGCTGGAGAGGTAACCAAGAGTTTTACATGTGCATCGGCAGGCAGCAGAAAGAGAGAGCAAATCACTGGGCCTTGCTTGAGCATCTGAAACCTTCAAACCCACCCCCCCCCAGTGACACATTCCCTCAACAAGGTCATACCTTCTTATAGTGTCACTCCCAATGAGCCTATGGGGGCCATATCCATCCAAACCACCACATCTACCAGACTGATAAAAGCTCACAGAGACAAATGCCTCATTCTCCCTAAAGGTGAGAACTTCTCTTTCAGCAGGTACTCTCAGGAGTTGTCTGCAACGATAAGGCCTAGATCCCCCTTTCATCTGGGAGTTTACCTCGTATTCAATGAACAGAATAAATCTACATCTCTCCAGCCCTAGATGTTAAGAAGCCATCAGCTGCTGAATAACCCAAAAGAGTTAAGATTTGGCCATTAATCTGGCAAACTCAGGAAGGAGCAGGTCTTTGTAGAATATGCCTGGGTCCAGCCCCTTGGTAATTAATACTTGAGATGGAGAAGAGGGAAAGACACCACATTTCTTCCACCATGCATTCTGCCTAACAACAACTGTTTTAAGAACTGAAAATTTTGAAACAACCTGATAATAGAAATGAAAAACTTGGTATTCACCCTAATCTTTTTTTCATGCATGCATCACAGGCATGCCTGGTACATACCGAGGTCAGAAGAGGGTGTCAGACCCTCTGCAACTGTGGGCTGTTGTGAGCTACCATGTGTGTGCTGGGAATCAAATGTGGGCCCTCTGTAACCAGTGCTCTCAACCCTTGAGCCTTCTCTCTAACTCATCCACCCTAATCTTTTCTCATGAGAAATAAGTTTTATGTAGAATCAAAGTGCAGCACTGCCCCACGCAGGTCTCAGATTTACACTACTTGAGAAGTAAAAGAATTCCAAACTGGAAAAGCAGTGGTGGGTGTGGCAGACAGGAGATCCTGAAGCATCATGTGAAGGTTGTAGGGTTAAACTTGTTTGGCAAGGAAAAAAGCTGGAAAGCCTCAACTTTTGAGCAGACTCAAACCACTGATGCAGAGAAATTCAGAGGGTCCAAGAGTAACTATGGATCCTTACAACACCAAAACACATTCCTCTCGATGGCATTGAATATACACATGAGACACAACACATGAAGTTGTATTGAAAGACTAGATACAACTGAGCATTGCAGAAAAGCCAGTGCTGGGCAAAGAAGCCAGAGCATCAAGTCTATGCAGCAGAGCCATTATTTTGCTTGGCTCTCTCGTGCTTTGGCCCATTTACTCTCTTAGATATGTGTCTTCTCGTCAGCTGCCTCTGATTCTGCTACAAATATATATCCCTGATCAACCATTTGTTCCAGGACACAAGAACTTGAAATCCCTCTACAGGTACCCTGCAACTTCTGATATCAGCAAGAATCAGGACCATAAAACATCTAGGACTCTCACAAAATGAAATGGGAAGTCTCTGCTGAGATAATTCCAGAAACCAGAGTATGAGGGGTCTCAGGCAAATAACAAACACACAGATGAGCTCGAAATTTTAAAAGTGCAGCCATGCAAGGACAGGATCTTCTGCAAAGTCAGATGCACAGTCAGGAGGCACAGATAGTCCCTTCAGAAGTGTGTTTGTCATCAAACACCTAAACACATGAAGTTCTATGATATGATTGTCAATACGATTATCAACTTGACGGGCTCCAGATTCATGGAGGAGACAAGCTTCCTGCCACACCTGAGAGAGATTCTCCAGACAAGCTTAACCTCTGCCATGGGTATGCTTGAGTTAACAGAAGTGAGAAGACCCACTCACCTTCTTGCAGTGACCCAGCTGGGGACAGCTTTGCTTTCACCAGCTTGTCTTCACACCTGGCAAGTTTGTCATTCTGCTCCTGCCACCACTGCTTGCCTACTTCACTGACATCAGAACCCAGCTTCACAAGTCTTCCAGGGTAGACTAAAGATCAGTGATCACTCAGGAATCCTCCAGACCTATGGTGCCAGATTGAACCATAGAGGTCCTCAGTCTCATGGACTTAGCAGTCCTGGGCTCCCAATGTAATTATAGTAGTTGTTAAACTACCCAGATTGAATCTACATAAGCTGCTCTAATAAATGAACATTTAATATGTATTCCTTTTATCCTTTATTTTCTAGATCTCTGGAAAGCCCTGACCAATGGGTGTAAGGAGGAATAGGAATGCCAGAACAATGTCAAAATACACAAAAGAACAAATTTAAAAGAACCAAATGGAACCTCTGGAAATTTTTTTAAAGTAACTTTAAAAACCAATCTGAAAAAAATAGTTGTAGATTTGATGCTGCTGAAGGAAGACACAGTGGACTGAAGGAATAATTATCTATAATCCAATGCAAGATGCACAGAAAAGGACAGAAGAGATCACAACTGGGCATAGGAGTTGCATTCCAATACGTGTTTGGACAAGTTAGGGGAAACATAGATATGGAGTTGAGACAGCATTTAAAACAACTCCTAATAAAGACATATCTGACCACACTTTGGTAATTGAGACTATTACTACTAAACTAATTAACTAGTACTTTCTTAACTACTCCTGTCAGTGTGATCCAAACACTTAATCCAACGGGATTCTTGGTTGCTTTGATATGTTTTGATATATTATTGGGATCCCTACTCCTGTATTCTTGCTGTAAGGATAGTAGTCATATCTGCCATTTTCTCCCTGTGATACTTTCTTTTTTCTCAAGCTCGTAACCATCTATAACTCCAGGTCTAATCCATCTTATACTCTCATCTGGTCTCTGTAGACCAGGCATACTGAAATGCAGTACTGAAACAGTCTTGCAGGCAAAGCTCTGCCTTAGTTAGAGTTTCCATTGCTACAAAAAAATGCCATGATCAAAACACAAGTTGGAGAGGAAAGAGTTTATCACGCTTATACATCCACATCACTGCTCATCTCCAAATGAAGTCAGGACAAGAACTTAAGCAAGATAGGAGGAGCCTGAAAGGGAGATGATGCAGAGGCCACGGAAGAGTGATATTTCCTGGCTTGCTTGCCGTGGCTTGTTCAGCCTGCTTTCTTATAGAAGTGAGGACCACCAGCCCAGAGTTGGTGCCGCCCATAATTGGCTGGGCCCTTCCCCATTGATCACTAACTGAGAAGATGCCTGTAACCTGGATCTCATGAAGGCATTTCCTCAACTGAGCCCCCTTCCTTTCTGATGACTCTAGTTTGTAACAAACTGACACAAAGCCAGCTAGTACAGCAACCGTACATATAAAAAATTTTAAAGATCTTACTTTAAAATCTTAAAGATTTTAAAGACCACTATCACTTTAAGTCCCCTAAACCATTGTTAATGTGGAACCGTTATCCAACAGTGATCAAAAACCATGACCCTGGTCCTGTCATATGCATGGTTTTCCAATGTCAATAACATCTTCAAGTTGCTTTGGGGAAGGAGTAGGGCATTACTAAGATGCGCAGCCTTGGTGTTTTAGGGTCTTTTTCCATGGGTGGAAGGTCCTCCAGCCTTTTCAGTTTATTTTAGGCTGAACACAGACAAAAAAAAAAATCTGACTGTCATGTCACAGGACTCAAAACCAGCAATCAAGCTATTTGGAAGACAGCACAAGAAAAATAGAAAGTTTATCATCTGCAGTGTGAGTTCAAGGACAACCTGAAAAATTCAGTGAGGCTGCTTCCAAAGAGTCAGATAGATGGGCATCTATGACCCAGAAGTAGAGTGACGTGTGTCTGGTATAGGGTAAAAATGTTTTGACAGTTAAGAGTGGCATCTCCCTTTAACTTTCTGCTCAGGAATTCTTTCTCTGTCAGTAATATATAGATAGGTTTATTTTTAGTTGTTTTCACTCATGTATATGTATCACACGCATGCCTGGTGCTTGTGGATGTCAGAAGAGGGCTTTGGATCTCTGGACCTGGATCTACGCATGGCTGTGAGCTGCCATGGGAACTGAACCAGGATCCTCTATAAAAGCAACAAGTGCTTTTAACCACTGAGCCACTTCTAATCCCCAGTACCCTCCTAAAGGAGGAAAGACAAAATGAACTCCTGAAAGTTGTCTCTAACCTACAGAGAGAGAGAGAGAGAGAGAGAGAGAGAGAGAGAGAGAGAGAGAGAGAGAGAGAG
>JADRCD010222329.1:0-14096 GCA_019843815.1 Montemys delectorum | reverse complement strand
GAGAGAGAGAGAGAGAGAGAGAGAGAGAGAGAGAGAGAGAGAGAGAGGAATAAAGGTTTTAAATTAACATGTTTGAAGAATCATCTTTACAAACAACAAATCAGGACTCACAGGAGCTCCCATAACAATAATAACAATAATTAATCCCATTTGGCTTCTGGTGGCTCAGTGTTATTCTGAGATCCTGCTATCTTTATCACCACTCCACGAGCATCTTCTTTTCCATCAGCTACAGATAGATACAGCCCACCTTTCTGTGAAATCCTGAGCCTTCTGAGCATTCATCACTTTGATAAGCAGTCTGTATTCTAAGCCCTCCAAACACCCTATCTTATATAGGAAACTCAAGCATTCCTACATCCATATGCCTTTTGGTCCCTTCCTCCACAGTCTACCATGCCAATCTGACATAACTACTTAACTGATACAGATATTATTGAATATTAGGGTTTAGTGGACACCTTCACAGAAGTTCTTCAAAATTTTTGAAGGGTTGTAGGGTTCAGGCAAGATCTTAGTCAAAGTTAGATATAAACTTGGTTTCCGCTTCATTGAACTCGTCCTGTTTCCATCTCCCAAGTGTTGGGATCACAGGAATGAGCCACTGTTCTTGGATTCTCACTTCAGTTATTGAAGCATATTCAAAGAGAGATATCTAACACTCTAGTCTGTCTTGTGGCATGTTTTCCTGCATGCATCCAAATCTCAGAGAGTCTGCAGTAGCAATACATCTCTTTCTTCCCCGATGCACCAGAGTTAACCAGCCAGAGAAGACAGTCTGCAATCACAGGCTGTAACCTTTCTAAACATCACATAACCCCCCAAGGCATGAAGTGTTATTTGCCGAGTAAGTTATCTAACTCTAGAAGCCCATCTGAAGATCTCCTTCCAACTCGCTGGCATTTGGTCTCCTCTGTTTTATGTTGTGTGTTCACACTTACATAAATTTATGAAGGGGCATCCTTTAAAAACTATGAGAGAATCAGGGAGAAGGAAGATGGAGGGAAGCAAGGATATAACTCAACTAAAAAGTAACATCAGGCTGCACGCACAGAAACTCTGGAGCAAACGCTGCAGCCAAGTCAACTCTGCCTGAAGCAAAACAACAACATCTTTGCTTCCCATACCAGTCAGCCATTGGGTGCAAGCCAATAATGAAGGGATGAGCATCCTGGTCATAGTAATGTCCCTCTGAGGAGAGATGCCTAAGTGCTCAGTGTTCATAGCAGTTGATGGATGGACACACCAGTTAGTCGAAAGTACGTAGAAGGGCAAGCATCCCCAGACCTATCCACCTATCCATGAGTCAAAGAATAGGGAAATTCACACAAACGACTTACAGTCAAACTGCAGACACAAATATTTTAAATCAAAACTTGTTGTTCTAGCTGGTGTGAAACATGCTGGTACATTTACAGCCTCAAAAGCATATGTTAGGAATGGAAGAAGCCAAAAGGCAATTAGCAAGGCGTTCTGCTGAAGGAGTTACAGCAAACATAGAAACAGAGGGAAATATTAGTGATAAGAACAGAGGAAGGCAACTAAACAAAAGCAGGCGGTACCCACAATAAAAAATGTTTCCAAATTGTATTAGGGCTAAGATATATGCCAGTTGGTAGAGTGCTTGCCTAACATACTGGAAGCCTTGGGTTTGACGCCAGTACCATGTAAAGTAGGCATGGTGGTATTACCCTGTAATACTCAAGGGTGGCAACCGGCACCATGAACCAGGATGGGCAATGTGAAAGTAGAAGTATGTCTTCCAAGAGCGGATCATTTGATGCTAAGGAACCAAGATGCTTCGACCAAAGTTGTACACAGAGGTCTGAGTTCCCAGGGAGAAACCCGGAAGTCATGGCTCATGATTGCTTGTTAAGGTTATGACTGAGATTACTCAGGGAGACCTCAGGGACTCAAAGGGAAGGAGGAGAAGGGAGGAAATGAGCAGAGGATCAGGAGAGCCAGTACAATCCTAACTTTTCCCTGTCGCCAAGAGGAGCAGCTTGAGGGAACGAATGAGACGGCTCAGCAGATGAGCTGGTTCAGGAGATGGCTCGCCTGCTGCCACGCCCAACCTCTGACTGACCCTAGAGCCCTTAAGGTAGGAGGAGAAAAGAAGCCCCTGTGCATTGCCTCCTGACTGCCACGGTCACTGTGGGGGCATGGAGGGATATATACCTTTTAAAGAATAAAATAAAAACTTAAAAGAACAATAATGTTTGCAAAGCAGGGTAACTTAATGTTCTTGGTTTCAGCATCAGAGGCCGAAGCAAGTGTATAGCTGTGAATTTGAAACCAGCTTAGTATACATAGAAGTTTCAGGCCACCTAGGACTACAGACTGGGATCCTGTTTCAAATGAATGGCAGTGGCAGTGGTGGTGGTGGCGGTGGCAGCTGCGGCGGCGGCGGTGGTGGTCGTGATGACATCAGGGGCTGAAGAGATGGCTCAGCAGTAAGAGTGCCTCCTGCCCAACGACCCGGATTCAGTTCCCAGCACAGCAATTCACAACCACCTTTAACTCAGGCTCCAAGGAATCTGACACCTTCTTTTGGCCACCCCATGGCATTCACTCAGACAGACACATACACCTACAAAACACAACATAAATAAGCCCAATAAAATAGATGATAGATAGATAGATAGATAGATAGCAGTGAATAGTGATTGCCTCACTGGTTTTAAATTTACTGTTTTACTTTGGGTTTTTTGTTTGGTTGGTTGGTTGGTTTTTATGTTGTTGTTGTTTTGGTTTGGTTTTTGTTTTGTTTTGTTCTTTGCATTTTTATGTCTCTTTTCTTACTACCAAACCAATGTGTTAGAGTAATCAGAAGTGCCAGGCATTCCCGTATCATTTGTCTTCTTAACGGAAGATTGAATTTGACTATTGAGCACTGGAAAGACTGTGTAACAATTTAATAGCCTGAAGCCCCATTAAAGAAGGAAAACAGTCCACTCAGAGGCCTGCAGGAGAGGCATGTGCTTGTTCTCATAAACAAGCAGAACACACCAGAAGAACTCGAGCCACACTGCACTGCCCTGTAGAGGTCGGTTCTATGGGAACTAGCTGTGGGAAGTTTCTGACGTTGATTAACTGTGTCTGCAAATCGGTCTGCCTCTGGCAGTTTAGACACCAGCTTCCCCTGGGGTTTGCAGTTCTCCTCCAGTAGAATGACCAAGGTAAGCTAATGTGTCCAAGGGGTGCTTAAATATATGCTCTAGGGTCATGGTGTTCAAATCATGGAGATTTAGTGCTGAACTATTTCTTAATCATAGAGGGGAAAATGAAACTATTGGAAAGGGAGCAGTGAGAAGTCCCACAAACTGAAGCTCAGTGAAACTCTTTGTAAAATGATACATTTATTTCTGTGGTTGTCTGTATACAAAATACATACCATAAGCATCACAAAACCTCGGAGCCTGTGGTTCTCTAAAAATATCTCGTACAATAAAGGAATACCGATTTTAAGAGATCTGGATCTTTATAATAAACATGCATATAAATTGTAAAAAAAAAAAAAAGAAAGAAAGAAAAAAAGAAATATATAATGAGTTCAATGTCTATGCTTCATCCAAACAGAAGTACACTCTAATGAGCTGAATGTCTACATGAATCTGTATATCTATCATGTTCATGGGAAATCTACAAAAAAGATTCACACATGAAATGTTAACAACACAGTATCACAGGGGACTACTGAACACGGATGTTAACTACATAAAGCACCCATCTACTCACAGGACAGCAGAGGTGCACGAGCATTTTAGAATGTGCTCGGATACAGAAATAAAAGCCACATCCCATCATTTGATCAAAATGCATACTTTTCCTTACGTAAAGACATTCTAAATATAACAAATGCTACAGAAACTATGAGCTTAATTTAATCTTTACATAGTGCATGAAAAATTACCCATTACTATGCGTGAGTTAGCAGTGTTAACTGCAAAGAGAACATGAAAGCGATAGAGCTTCCTGCAACCCTCTAACGCTGGTCACAACCTCCCTCCTCCATTCTGACAGTAACTGAAACAGTCAGTTAAACCATGCATTTCAAGGGGATAAAGCTGCATGGAATTCATTTGGTCACATTGACAGAGCAAAGCTAAGCAGCTACTGGCTCAGATGGGCAGAGCTCCGCTGGTCCCCTTGGGTTTGGTTTTATAAGTGCTTTTATATTATTATTTTTAATTCTTTTCTTAATTGCACATCTCTTTGAGATGTTGACTCTTTAAAAAAACAACTTTCTTGCTCAACATATGGGGACATTGTTTCATTCCCCACCCGACTTTCAAACTGCATGAGACAAAATATGCAACATGAAAGCCAGACCTGTCTATATACCAGGATGTGTGTCAAGCAAAAGCCTTATGTTTATGAACGTACTAATCAGTGAAAAAGAACTCCAAATTTCTCTGGTTAGAAAAGCAGACTAACCTTCAGAAACTGGTTCCTGCCCAGGGCGACACTGTAGAAGAGTCACTATGTGTTGTACCTGGTTTCTGGATACAAGGAAGAGTCCCAGATTTTCTCCCTGCTCCCCCCACCCAGCAAAGAGTCCACATGGTACTTTAGGCTGCGGCAGAAACTGTAGCCAATCAGTTCAGGCAACAAGGTATGCATCTCTCATCTTTTTAAAAATGTGACTAAAACTAATTTTGGTGTCTTCTTCCTTTGTTTGCTATAGATGGGTCTCTTACAGCACACTGGCCTGGACCTCACTGGGCAGCTGAGAATGACCTTGAACTCCTGATCCCTCTGCCTCTCCCTCTAGATCACTGGGGTAATAGTCATATGCCACCGTGCTTAGTTCAAGTGATGCTAGTAACTGTCTTATCGGGGAAATACATTGTATCTCTCAGTCCCAGTTAATGCAATCTTAACGCTAATAACAGCAGTCTCACTATTTGCTCTCACACTGTTCACTCTGCTTCTCCCCATGCGATAGCCTTACTCTGTGCAGAGCAGTGAGGAGGTTCTTCTTAATGCCTGAGAGTGTACGAGTGTACCCACGGAAGTACTGATAGACATGTGCATTGGGTGCTATATTTTCTCCTGATTGGCACCAGTTCGGATGTGGAGTTTTCTGCTCACAGATTGATTTACCTTTTAACATTGCTTTTGCTACTTTAACAACAGTAAAAATGTAGAGTCAACTCTTTCCAAGACATGTTAGCATCCTGGATATGCTTTCTGCTAACATGATGAACATGCCTTCCAATTTTTCTGTGGTGGCAAGTTTAGCTTTAGCTTGGGGTGGGTAGGTAGATAGGTTGCTTGGTTGGTCAGTTGTTTGTTTGTTTGTTTGTTTGAGACAGGAGACAGGGGTCTGATGTTGCAAAGGTTAGCCTCAAACACACTATGTAGCCAAAGAATGACCTTTAATTCTTGATCTACCTCCATCTTGTAATCCAAGTTGTGGGATTACAGGTGTGAGCTGCTGTGCCTGATAGCAGCCACGGCTTTAAGCACATTATTTTCTCTAAACCAGTGAAATTCATCCTCTGTGTATAAGGCAGATTGTCTAAAGAAAACAAAGCATTTATACTTATTTACTTAGCTCTGTGTGTGTGCGCAAGTGTGGTGTGTGTGTGTGTGTGTGTGTGTGTGTGTGTGTATGTGTGTTGGGGATGACTTTGGTGTGTACATGCCACAGTATAGGACATCAGGCTTGGTAGCAGGCACTTTAACTGCTGAATCATCTTGCCATCCCCCTAAAGAAAAATCTGAGATTTCTAGGATTTGACCCCTGACCCCAGGATAGGAAAGATATCAGCATCGCTTCACAGATGTGCACTCACAGAGATATATGACTGATGCTAAGCCACATCTCTAATATGGTGTGTTGTTAGACATCACACAAGAATTAACCCTTTAGAATTAAACTGGATACATGACCTTATCATGCTCTTCCTATGAGTCTGGCATTCTTACATTAAAAAATAGAATGCAAGAAAAATGTCTTAAATGGCAAGTCTCCCCAAGGCCCCAGGAAAACATAGAGAGTAGGGGACTCCCCTGTAGTCATAGTAATAGGAAGCTGATGGGCATGCAACAGTGGCTTCAACACATGCCAAAACATGTAACACATCCTTCTCATCTGAAGGTGACTTTAGTCAAAGTCACTTCTAGTCTAACAAAGTGCAAAACTATCAATGTTCCAGTTCTATCAGCAGATGATCATACGTGTCCTTAAAATTGAAATGTGGCTAAGGCATTAGTGACATAAAGTTAAAACTAAGAAATTACAAAGAATTGACACTTCAAAGCAATGCATTGCAGGCATATATCCAGGAGCCTTTGCTATGAATGATACATGACCCTTCACCAAGGTCATTCATATGCTCTATGTATAACTCCCAAATTTGTCAGGAAGTCTCACTTACATGTGGACCTAACCTATCATAGGTGCCCAATTTCCACAGAGGAGACCAACACTTTCGAGAGGTGAACCGAACTTCAACTTCTATTTCACAATTAGGCTTACAGTTTTAATTCCCAGTAAAGGATTACATGTTTGGCTAGACAACATGTGGAGATTGTTTTGATTTCAGTCACATGTTTGGGTCCCATGCAAGCACAGGAAAAGATGATTCCCCCATTTATTTCAACAGTCTATGATTGTTACTATGCCTGTAACCTTCTTGAAATGTTAAGATCTCAGAGTTTATTTTTCATGTGAACTATCAGTGTTGTGCCTCATTAAGACAGCTGGCAAGAGAGCCCCTGAAACCCAAGTGCCACAGTGAAGTGAAGACGGGGGAGGGGGACAAAGTGTGATGCTTCGTTAAGGAGACACACCCTTCAGGGTGAGAAAGAGACTCAGTTTGAGACTTAGTTAAAACTTCTTGTACTCAACTTTTGTAAGATATTTGAGTCTTCAACCGCAGATGCTGGAACGTCACATCAGAAGGGGCACGTCTCTGTTTCCCTAACAGTGCAAGATGGCTGCTGGCAGTCATGTGTGGTAAAAGTAAGTGTGTGCACAGAAAGCACCACCCAGACTGTGCCCCAGTTAGAGCCCATCTTCCCAGATTCCCAGGCCCTGTGTCATGATCTCCCTCAAACACCATGATGTCATAAGCTCTGTTCATATTTTCTATTTATGGAAGAATCAAAATAGCTTTGGGGGAAAATACATCTATTTTCTACATTACTGTAGTATATATAACTACCAACTATTTTGTTCCCAGATGGCTGGTTGTGAAATCTAGAGGGGAAAATAGACTTACAATAGTAATGAGTCTTACAAAGGCACTACAATCTAAAATCTTTCAGTTTGCATTTTCTGAGTAAAAATATATTCCTTAAAGTGAGAAAAACATATTATTTCTGTATTTAGGGAAAGAGACATCATCTGTACTATGATCATCAAACTAACATAATTAGCTTTTCCTTCATCTGAACCTTACAAGGTGAATGCATGTTAGTTTATCTATCACAAACTGAAATCAGAAGCTATGGAAATTTTTCTAGTTTTTTTTTTTTTGAACAATTTCCATCAGATGGAAATATATTCATATATATGTATATATGTATGTATATACATATATGTGTGTATGTATGTGTGTGTATATATATGTGTGTGTGTATATATATATACATATATATATGTAAAGAGAGAGAGAATCTGCTTGAAAGGCTAAAATAGTCTAAAAGTCTACTTGAAGAAGTCTAAAAGCTTAGAAGATACATGAGCGGATGGGTGGACTGACAGACAGATGGATGGACAGATAGACCAGTGGATGAGTAGATGGACAGAAGGACATAATCTCTCTAAGCAACCATGACAGCCATGACAGAAAAGAGCCATGACAGTTCCATGCTAAGGAACTGGATGGCCATAAACCATTCTGCTTTTGCTTCCTTTTCTGTTCCTTCATGTTTAATAAAAAGTTGGTTTTTAAAATCATGAAAAGAATTTAATATTAAGCAATATTGGGTTTTCCAACAGCATATAGAAGAAGGAAAGGCTTTGTTCCTGGTACAGACAGAGTGGAAGCAGACCAGTGGAAATTCACAGGATGTCTAGACGACTCTCTGCTTCCTGCCTCAGAGCATGCCAGTCACATCCAACACACCTGGTGTGAGTCGCCTAGGCGCTCTCGAAGCATTTCCTCTGACCAGGGTGACACCCTGGGCTGTGTTTTGACTTTGCCCAAGGTGACCTTTGCTGGAGGAGAAAAGGAATGCCACCAGCTTCAGATCAGAGTATTCAGATCTATTGCCATCTCCAAATTATCTTTGAAACTAAATTGTAATTTGTTCAGTCAACAGTCTATTGCTTAATCAACAGTTTATTGCTTTAAGAACATAATACATGTTTTTCCTATTACCACTTCTTTAAAAGTCTATACATTCCTAGATAAATGCTTTAGAACAAGCTGCCAGTACTCTTGCTTCCAAGTCTATAATGAACTATCTAATGGGAGCTACCCCACGTCTTCCCCTTTACAAACACAAGTAGCCAACTGCTGTCTTAAGGTGCAAATCTACTTTCTCTCTCTTATTTAAAGGAATTCTTCTAAAGGAATTTTTTTAAACACCTGTCATAAGCATATGTTATTGAGTTACAAATGGCCTAACCCTTCCTTTCATGTAGCTTCTATTTTTTAAAATGCAACAGGTAGGGCCTCCACCACATTGCCACATTCTACGTGAAGAGATGCTGTGCTCATTATTCAAGTATTATAGCTCTGCATCCTCTCACATCCCTTGTATTCTCTGCTTTAAACCATCTATGCCACAGCAGAAGAGGCCTTGTTTGCTTCATTCTCCTCATTCTCTTGAGGGCTGGTGACTGTCACTTCTGGTCTTGGTGGTCTTTGAGCATCTAAACCATCCTGGAAGAAAAATAGACCAAACCAAAGATAATTAAATAAAGTTTACATAAATGTCCCATTTAACCATATAAGTATTAACTACAAACCATCCCTGGCTTCCCTAGTTTCTAGTCGGCCATTTCCCCCAGATTGCTGCTTTCAGCCCTTTATTTGGCTAATGCCTCATGTGACCATACTCCAGTACATGCTTTAAAACCACAGACAGGCAGGATGTGGAGGCATATATGTGTAATCCCAGCACTTTGGAGGTAGAGGCAGGAGGACCAGGAGTTCAAAGCCAGCCTCAACTACATAGCAGGCTTGAAGCAAGCCTGTTTCAAAAAACTAAAACAAATAAATAACTAGATGAAATGAAAGCACACTCATGTCTTATGCTGTAGGGTTATTTTTATCAGTCTCCCTCTGCATCTATCGTTCTGTTTTTCTCTTCAAATGTGCTTTTCAGTTAAGTGCTTCCAGAGGCAGTGGAAGCAAGAGCATGTCAGCTTCACCTCCATGTCTCACCAATCCAGCGCGCTACCAATGACCCTCTGCCTCTGGCCTTCCACCAGAATGCAGATTCAAGTGCCAAAGAGTATCAGTGTCTGGCAGGGAAGGGCAGGATATAAAGCCAAAGCAGAGAGGTGGCTTTTCTCCAGGAACAACCATTGTCCTTTGCACATCCCCTGTTACCAATGACATTTATCACATTTATAATTCATCTACCCATTAGGCTGCTGCTGAGATGTGAGATGAGAACTGACTAGTTTGAAAACTAGAGTCCATGAAATTCTGGAGGCTTCATTAGGGATAAGAACAGCTCCAGATCACTAAACCCCATATCCATGGTTTATGTTAAAAATAGAAAATAAACATATATGTATATATATGCATTTATATATGTATGTATACACATATGTATGCATGAATATATATGCATTTGTACATGTAAGTATAATATATGTGTATATATAGAGGCATATATGTGTATATATGTAAGTATATATGGATATATATTTATGAATGCATGTATATATATAGATATATGTATACAGATAGGTATGTGTGCATATATGCATTTATGTGTATATATGCAAAGATATTTCACACATCTTTGAAAGTATATATATGCCAGTGAATATGTGTATATGTATAGATGAATGTAGAACTACATATGCTTATGTGTATATATGTATGTGTATATGCATATATATGTGTGTGTTTAGGTGTACCTGTATATGTGTGTATTTGTATGTTCCCATTCTTGCATTTTATTTCACATGGATTCCTTGTGAAATATAATTCAAATGATTTCTTGAATATAATATACTCTCATAATGTCAATAGACAGCAGTTGCTATTGTGTCTCTGTCTTCTATTTCCTGCTGCTTCCTACACTGTCAGTTTGCTATCACAGAGTTGGTGTCTGGGTTTTGCTACTTTTATTTGTCACATTGCACAAGAACTGTCAAATGTGACAAAATATTACATATAAACTGAAATTTTAGTCATTTGTGAGTAAAAAGTCCTTTTATAAAGTCCATTCTTAACCTCTAATTTGCAGTACATATAAATTTAGATGTTCCTACACTTGGAATACTTAAAATGTGGTGTGTGTGTGTGTCTGTGTGTGTCTGTGTATCTGAGTGTGTGTGTGTGTGTGTGTGTCTGTCTGTGTGTGTCTGTGTATCTGAGTGTGTGTGTGTGTGTGTGTGTGTGTGTGTGTGTGTGCACGCGCGTGCGTGCGCGCACCCGTGCCCATGAGGGCAAAGATAACATATATAATCATTGCAAGAAAGGGAAGAATCAAGAAGACTCCATCTTCTTGGAGATCTGATTGGCCCTGAAAGTCTCCAATGAGCCACTTACCTAAGCACCAAGAATTGAGTTCACTATATTACGTACCACAGACACCCGTGCTTCAGATCCTACCAAGTTATAGAACCCTAAACTTGAGTGCTGCCTAATTCCTATCAAAAGCCCACTTTTCTAATTTAGATTTTAAGTTAATTTATCTTAATTGAAAAAGTATATATGTTTATAATATAACATATAACGTCCTAAAATATATGTACATTGTGGAATGGCAAACTTGAATCATTAGCATTAACATTACCTTTTCTATCAGTAAAAATAGAAGTACTCCTTTCAGATTTTTAAATATAAACACACATTCTTAGGAATGTCGCTAGGCTGGACAACACAGCTCCTACACCTATTCCTCAGAATTGAAATTTTCTGTTCTTTGGCCAACATCTCCCCAGATCCAACCCTCAGCCCCCGTTAACCATCATTCTACTCTCTGCTTCTATAAAGTCAGAATACATTTTTAGACACAGGAGCTCATACAGGATTTGTGTCAGGTTTGTTCCACTTAGCATAATGCCCTCTGACCTTCTATGTTGTTGCAAATTACAGGAAGAATTTCACAGAGCATGCATTTTGTGAAGTCTAACTAGGTCACTGAATTAAGCTAAACCCCTGGAAGATTGCATCCTAGGACCTTCCTACAGAGCGCCACTGTAGAACTGCACTTTGCTTTCATGCTGTAAGCTTTCATCAAAGGCTACAACAGGGAGCTTTGTGAAACCTGTATTGTTGCCATAGACACAGCCAGGAGGACTATGCTGAGCTCCACGTGAGAAATTGTGTTCTGCATGTGTTACCCAACCTCTGTGAAATCTCACCTTGAGTAAAGATGACATGCAAGATATGCCTAGTGTTTTCCTCTAGATGATAAAGATGCTTGCAGGAGTGTGTAGTAGAATGCAGATAGCTTTGGACTGACTGTCAAAGCCTGGCCACGAGAGCACTTTGCACCACTCTGCTGTTTAACTTCCTCTCTCTGGTGCTTTGCATTGAAACAAACCAGTAATGGTACTGGATGCTTGATTAATCTACTTATGCAGGCTAAACAACTAGACTTTAATTTCTGTAAGGAGCAAAGGAGCCCCTGGGGATGTCCATGATGTTCCTTAAATTATTTCAAGGTTTCACTGAACTCACTCCCATTTTCTAGTTTGTTCTTCTCTTGTCTTACCCTGGTGGGTGGATGGCAGATGGGTGGGAGAGTGAATGAATTAACTGATGGATGAATATGATGGATGGATGGGTAGGTGGGTGAGTGGATAGGTAGGTGGGTACATGAACAGGTACATGAATGGGTATATAGAGAATGAGAAACAGATATGCATAACAGTGCTTACTAATCGAATGAAACAAGTAAAAATTAAATTAAATGGTGCTCAGCATTTCTTATTCTACCACAGGAGTTTTGCTGCAGATTCTAAGTGTTTGGCTAATTTCTTAAACTTATTTGGCTACTTTTCTAAGCACACCCATGTGTGTGTAAGCATGTGCACACTCATTTATGCACAACCAAGCTAAAAACAATAGAAGTACCTCATCTTGTCCACTGTTGTCTACTTCAGCCTTTCCTTTCTCGTTCACGGTTGGTTGAAGCTCCTCAGTAGCCTGCTCCAGTTCCTCACCGTTCTCTTCATCAGTGCCACCATTTACCCGGGAGGGGCTTGCCTTCTTCTGCCCAGGATCTGGGATTCCCTCCTCTTGCTCAGGGACATCAGCTGCTTTACCACCTGCTCTGTCTTCCATCTCACCATTCATTGCTGAGAAGTCTTCCTTCTGGTTGGCATCTTTGCTTGTTTTCTCTCCATCTTCTTCCTCATCAACTATCTCTGCTGGCCTCTTAAGAAGCAAAAGAAACAGTGGGTAAAAGGAGTGTAATGGGGCTCTTCGGCCACATGCCATAGAACGGTGACTGGTACATTACGATCAAATAAAATCTCTTCACAACTGCAGAGTAATTTGCAGGGTGCCTGGCATTTATGTTCACTGATCATCTGCCGTAGACAGCCCTTAAAATCTTCACTAGAGGAGCCTGTGAGTCTGGGCTTGTTCCATCTTACAGGTAAGACAATGGAAGGCATAGAAGAGATCCTGGCACAGTCCTGACGCATGAGCTATAATCTGAACTATGTATGCTGTGGTTCCAGCTCATAATCCATATGGCAGACAGGAAATCAAGCAGCAGAGTCCTAGAATAATGGCTGCTTTTATAATGTCTGACCCAGAGGAGCAAGTCAGGTTATGACATCGTTCTGTGGGGACTTTTGCACCCAGCCTGCAGGGGAAGGGATTGCACCAGGATGTAAGCTGGGCTTCTCTAGTGGTTTGGGTTTTTTTTTTTGGGGGGGGGTTCCCACAATGCCTCAGAGTTGAGAACTTATCTATAGATGCAAAATTTTAAATTCTATAAACTCATATAAAACTCATAAATTGTTAATGATGCCAAATTCCTATCAAAAGCTTATTTTTTTTTACTTCTAGTTTGCCTATATGATATTAAACATGCAGTTAAAAATGAAGAGAAAAATGTAGTGTTCCTCAGGGGCAGAAAAAAACCATAGTATGGGTTATAATAGCAAGGTTCAAGTCAAGCCCCAGCACTCAGCACTGGCTATCTGAGTGTTCTGACCAGAAGGAAGTCCAGAGGAGGCAAATACCAGGCAGAAACCAGAGCTGGGAAAGGTGTGGATCCAGTGACTGAGGAGGAGCAAATTCAGACTCTATTGGAGACATGGCTTCCATCTCCTCCTCACATTCTCATCTCAACAGAGAGCAAACAGAAGGAGTCCCAGAGATACACACCCTAAAGCCATAAAGAGGCACTGGAAAAGGAGAAGACAATGTTGTCATCAAACAAAGAGGCAAATGTGGTGGCCCAGGCCTATAATCCCAGCCCTCGAACCTGGGGATAGTCTCTAAAGAAGTGACTAAGTCAAAGCGAGGCCATTTGTGGTTCTGAACCCCATGTGATAGGTGTCCTTAAAGAAAGAGGGTAATTGCAGAGACAGAGGGAAGTCTGAGTGAGGACCACAGAGAGACAGCCATCTGCCAGCCTGAGAGAGGCCTCAGGACATCCAGATCATCAACTTGATCGGAGACTTGCAGCCCCCAAAACAAAAAGAGAAAAGATTCTTGCTGCTCAAGTCACTCCCATTGTGGTTCTTTGTGGTAGCAACCCTCGCGTACACTCATCTACTACCCAAGTATTACTCCCTTCCCTACACACACACATACAGAGAGAGAGAGAGAGAGAGAGAGAGAGAGAGAGAGAGAGAGAGAGAGAGAGGAATCCTTAATGGAGAAAGATAAATGGAATCTTTTCCAGATTGAAGTTTAATGTGAGGAGAATCCTCTGAGAAAGAATCTCTCTCTCTCTCTCTCTCTCTCTCTCTCTCTCTCTCTCTCTCT
>JADRCD010222328.1:18151-31903 GCA_019843815.1 Montemys delectorum | reverse complement strand
ACACACACACACACACACACACACACACACACACACACATTCCTAGTAAAAGTACCTTTCAATATTACCTTCCCATTTTAAAAAGAAAATTATGGTGTGAGATTGTGTTTCCTAGTAATGTTAGAAGCTACACCTGTAAAAAATCTCACTAACATGACTGCTCAACATGAGTTAAAGAAGGACAATAACAATAGACATGGCAAAGTGGATGGGGAAAAGTCTGTGGCGCCTCCACCATACACAAAGAACGACAGGCAGCTAAGGAATGCTGAGAGTGGGAGGCATTCCTCTGCAGGTAAGGGCACTCGGCTGGGTACCCAATACACAGTTCTGACAACATAGGGATGAGCAACACTATACAGACTGAGCAGGTTTTATTTAGGAATATACATGTATATGTAATATCAATTAATAAAAAAGAGGCCAGCTGGGCAGTGGTGGTACATGACTTTAATAGCACTGGAGGCAGAGGCAGGTGGATTTCTGAGTTCGACACCAGTCTGGTCTACAGAGTGAGTTCCAGGACAGCCAGGGCTACACAGAGAAACTGTGTCTCGAAAAACAAGAACAAAAACAAACAAACAAACAACAACAACAACAAAACCTAAATAAATAAATAAATAAATAAATAAAGGCCGTGAGTTTGGAAGAGAACAAGGAATATGGGAGGGTTTGGAGGGAGGAAAGGGGAAAGGAGAAATTCTGTAAACATATTATCTAAAAATAAAAAAGAGGGCATAAATGGTGTGTGGGTGTGGGGAGTGGACTAGGGGATGGGGGATGGACTAGGGGTTGATGGAGGACCTGAGGATATTGGGGAGGAATAGAAGTGAGCATGACCAAATGCCTTGTATGCCTGTCTGAAACTTTTGAAGAATTAATTTAAAATATTGCATATTTTGACAGTTAGTTTAGAAATCAATAATACATTAAACTATAATAGAAAGTAGATACATTTGTTCTTCAAGAGTCTTCAATATTCTAGTTTGCCAAATGAGTCAGAAGAAGGAAAAGAGAGAAAGAAAGAAAAGGAAAACATCAATACACAGGGACATTTTTAAAATTTTTATTCTTTATTTTAGTCTCACGTGTTGAGCTTTGCATCTTCATGCTTCTCCCTCCTCAGTGCTGGGATTAGAGATGTGTGTCTCCAGGAATGGTTTCCGTGGTACACACTAGGCAAGCACAGGACCAACTGAGCCAGATCTCCAGCTATCTTAGGGTTCCTATTGCTGTGATATCATACTGTGACCAAAAGCAACTTGGTGAGGAAACAGTTTATTTGGCTTACACTTCCACATTGTGCTCTATCATTGAAGGAAGTCAGGACCAGAACTCAAACAGAAACCTGGAGGCAGTAGTTAATGCAGAGGCCATGGAGGGATGCTGCTTCATGACTTGCTCATGATAACTCACTCAGCTGCTTTCTCATAGAACCCAGAACCACTAGTCCAGGGATGGCACCATCCACCTGCCACCCACCAACAATCACTAATTAAGAAAATGCCCACCACGCAGTGGTTGCACACGCCTTTAATCCCAGCACTTGGGAGGCAGAGGCAGGTAGATTTCTGAGTTCGAGGCCAGCCTGTTCTACAGAGTGAGTTCCAGGACAGCCTGTTCTACAGAGTGAGTTCCAGGACAGCCAGGGCTACACAGAGAAACCCTGTCTCGAAAAAACAAAACAAGACAAAAAACCAAGAAAATGCCCTACAACTGGCATTTTCTCAGTTGATATTCCCTCCTTTCAGATGACTCTAGCATGTGTCAAGTTGACATAAAACTGGCCAGCCAGCACAACCAGCCCTACAGGTGAACTTTTATGAGTACACTGTAGCTGTCTTCATGCAAACCAGGAGAGAATATTAGATCCCATTACAGATGGTGTGAGCCACCATGTGGTTGCTGGGACTTGAACTCAGGACTTCTGGAAAAGAAGTCAGTGCTCTTAACCACTGAGCCATCTCTCCAATCCTTAAAAAACCCTTCATCTGTTGGACTATGTCTGTAATCCTCATACTTTGGAAGCTGAGACCAGAAGGTCATGAGGCAAGTTTGGACTACATCTTGAGACCTTGTAATAACAAACAAATTAGTTAGAAAATGAAAGAGGTATCGTTCTACCTTATTTAACACAGTTTGGTAATGTTAAAATAATTATTAACTTATTTAATGTAAACCACACCATAGTGTAGATTTTTCCACATTGAAGGGATATTGGTATCCACTAGGTTTGTTTGGCATTTAAATCGGGTGCAAAGGTTCTCATGTTCAATTAATTAATTTTGAGACAATCTCTCTATGTAGCCATAGCTATCCTGGAACTTGATATGTAGACTAGGTTGCCTCCAAACTAATGAAGATTTGCCTACCTCTGCCTCCTAAGTGCCAGGATTAAAGGTGTGTGCCACCAGGCCTAGCCTCAAGTATTTTATTTTATGTAAAGGTTCATCTTTAAGTATTTGGAGAAATGAATCCCAAAACTACTTTTGGTTCTTATACATGTATGTATGACTTAGAGAAGAAGTTTTAAAAAGAGACATCTAGAGAAATATGGAAATAGTTTTGTTTTGTTTGATTAGAGAGGAAAAGCCTCACTCTGTATTCCAGATTGGCCATGGATTTATTATTTAGCCCAGACTTGCCAAATATTTGGAGCAATCCTTCTGTCTCAGCCTCCCAAGTGCCACATGGCAGGCTCGAGCCGCCGTGGTTGGCTTGAGGATGTTTTGAGTGCGATTGTTCATTTATGTCTAACATAAACACTCAGAGTTTATGTGCCAGGTTTGAAATGGAAGAACACAATTGTTTTGAGATATTTGATCTCAGAAGCTCCAGCCATGTGACAGTGGCCCCTCTAGCTGTGCCATGTGTAAGAGCCACGGTGAGAACAGTAAGATAATACACACTGGACCAAAACCCAAGACACCTAGCAACTGGCTGCAGCACCCTCACAGCCTTCATGTTTTCTTCTCTTTGGGTTTATGAAGACAAATTTGGATGCTTGGAAACTCTCTGGGGAAAACAAATAGAGTGGACTAAAACTCTAATTCTAACTTAAGTTCTAACAACAAAAAAAATGTTAAATGAAAATCAAATGGGCCGTGCAGTGGTGGTGTAAGCCTTTAATCCTAGCACTTGGGAGGCAGAGGCAGGCAGATTTCTGAGTTCGAGGCTATCCTGCTCTACAGAGTGAGTTCCAGGAGAGCCAGGGCTATACAGAGAAACCCTGTCTCGAAAAACAAAAAACAAAAAACAACAAAGCAAAGCAAAACAAAACAAAAAAGAAAAAAGAAAAAAAAGAAAATCAAATGGAAGCATGATGATCTAGCCTTTAGTTTTCCCCCAGCCTGACACAAAAGTCCAGGCAAATGGGGTTTAGGACAGGCTCTCATCCTATGTGACTTCAAAGAGTTCCTCCTGGGTTCCACTCCTGGCGGCCCACTCTATCATTGGTGAAATCTGGACAGAACAGACAAACATGGGCTTGCTGAAAAGCGTGGAGGGTGGCTGGGAGGTACCTCTTAGAAAACATTTGTTTCACTTATCTCTGAGTTAAAAAGTGTCCCACCTAAGACTGCTCAAGTTGGCCCTTATCTGTCTGTGATACAGTATTCTAGAGACTGAGGCAGAACTGCTGTGAGCATGAAGCCAAGCTGGGCTACAGACGGAAAGAAACCTGTGTATTCATTCTCCTTACTCAGGCGTCTCCTCCCCAAGGCTTAGATCTTCAAGGAGGTAGTGGCTTAAGGAATGCCTTTTTGAGGGATGTGAAGCATTTCCTAAGTTGGGCTATAATCCAGTAACATTCCTCCTGTTTCTCTTGCCTTTAATCGCAGCTCTAGGGAGGCAGAGTCGGGCAAATCTCTGTGAGTTCAAGGCCAGTCTGATTTACAGAGTTCTGGGACAGTCAGGACTACACAGTGATACACTGTCTCTAAAAGCCAGGGGAACAAACAAACTAACTAACAAAGCAGGTGAGGAAAAGTCTTCCCAATCGCTGCTGGCCCCACCTTTCAGGAACTCTTATTTACTCATGCATGGTATTGAGAGCTTTTAACAGGTTGAGATACCTATTATTTTAAGATGGTTGGCTAGAGAAACTAAATGCCCAGCTGCAAAATCGCTACATTAATTATAAATACTTTCAATTTTAAAGAGTACTAGGTAGTGGGATGGCGAGATGGCTCAGTGGGTAAGAGCACTGACTGCTCTTTGGAAGGTCCTGAGTTCGGATCCCAGGAACCACATGGTGGCTCACAACCACCCGTAATGAGATCTGATGCTCTCTTCTGGTGCGTCTGAAGACAGCTACAGTGAATTACTTCAGAGCGAGCAGGGCCAGCAGAGGTCCTGAGTTCAATTCCCAGCAGCCACACACATGATGGCTCAAGGCCATCTGTACAGCTACAGTGTACTCATACACATAAAATAAAATAAATCTTTTTTAAAAAAAAAGAATACTAGGTAGCTATAGAAAAGGATGCCTAATTTCTAGAAACAAGTCAAAAGTTCGTTCCAAACTTCTGTGTGTCTTTGCACATGAGTACGTTCACGGTGTCCCTAGAGGCAGGAGGAATTGGATGGTTTGGAGCTGCAGTTCCAGGCAGCTATGAGTTGGAGGACATTGGTGTTGGGAACAGGACAAACTCAGGTCCTCTGCAAGAGTGGATATGCCCTTAACCCCTGAGCCACGCCCCCCCCCCCCAGCCTCCTTGCTACAAAGACTTTAAAGTATAAAACACTGTGAACAGTCGAAGGCAGGAAGATTGTGAGTTTGCCGACCAGCCCCTACACAGGAAGACCATGTCTCAAAAAGAAGTGAAGCCAACCAAAGCAGATTCTGAGCATAATACCACGTGAAAACGGAACAAAGGGGCTGTAGCTCAGGCACTTGCTTAGCATGTGCAAGCATGGATCTCATCCCTGGCACTGCAAGAAGGAAAACCCCAAAAAGTCAAAAGCCAAAACACTAAAAATAGCCTGGATGCACCAGGCATTGTCGTCCTTGCCTTTCCTCCTGGCACTTGGGAAGTTAAGCCAGTAAGATGGCTGTGTGTCCAAGACCAACCTGTCTTAAAAAACCAATTTTTTCCTTTGGGTGGAGTACAGGTGACCTTTTGTTTGTTTGTTCGTTTTTACACTTTCTTATATTTTTAAAATGTTTTATCAGGAGCACATCTCATTTTATTAAGGTTATAATGTTTTTGTTTTGTTTTGGTTTGGTTTTGGTTTTTTGGGACAGGGTTCTCTGTGTAGCCCTGGCTGTCCTGGAACTCACTCTGAAGACCAGGCTGGCCTTGAACTCAAAAATCTGCCTGCCTCTGCCTCCCAAGTGCTGGGATTAAAGGCGTGCGCCACCACTGCCGGCTAAGGTTATAATGTTATTTATGTGATTTCCCTGCACTAAGTTAACATTAATTGGTAAGGATAAAAACACTCTAATCCCACTAAAGATAACAATATAACATTCTGGGAGAAACTGGTATGTAACGAATGCATTCGCTCCAGACCACTGGCATTCAGCCTGTTAGCAAACCAAGTAGTATCAAGTCCCTAGCTTTCTGGTTCACTCTGTTTAACCTCTTCCACGTCAGGCATAGTCCATTTGAAAGTCCTCAGCTTCATTTTCCCTTAGCCCTTCCCGTCCCAACTTGCTGTTTGATTGCTTTACCTTGGAACCAATGAGCACGAAGAAAGGAACAAATGGGGCGGGTCAAATGTGAAGGTACAGGAGGGTTTCTTCTTTCCTTACTTCTCTCTCTGAGGGTAGGAGGGACAAGTTCTGAACTGCCAAGCAGTTTCACATAGCTCAGAAGCCCTGACTGGTGCCAGTAGAGCTGATGACCCAGTTGCGGGAGTAGAGATGAACTCCCTTTTAGTCCTAAGAAAGAGAGGGGGAGGGGGAGGGGGAGGGGGAGGGGGAGGGGGAGGGAGAGGGAGAGGGAAAGAGGTGGTGCTGGAGCATGTAACACTGTCTGTCTCCCCCAGTCCTTTCAGAATGATTAATATTGCCTCATTAACATTTTGTGAACTCAGTCAAGGCCTTCTTGAAGCACAATACCCAGCAGCCATTTTGACAGCAAAGCTTAGCTGAGAACACAGGGCAACCTATCTGAAGCCCATTTTCGACTCTGTGTTTGCTCCCAAGAACACCAGCATTTCTTTTAAAGTAAAAATTATATTCGGTATTACAAAACAATGATTTCTCGGTCTCATTTAAAACACTGGGAAAGAAAACTGTCTCTAGGAAAAATTGCCTTTGCTGTTGATTTCATAACATACAATTTGTGCAATTATAAGACAAGCCGCCTAAGTACTACTTGTATGGAAGAAAAATAAATATTTGCAAGCTGGGAAAGAACAATGACCGAAGCATGTCCAGGGCTCAGCTTTCCCTGGGGCTCCACAGAGGCTGGCAGACAAGCCTTGAAATGAAGGTTTCCAAACAAGGCCGAGAGACAAGCGGGACCCAGGCAACGAAGGTCATGTTCACAAGCAGCCCTGTGTGAAGTGGGGGTGGGGTGGAGTTGAAGCAAAAGAAAACTGCTTGTGGTAGGACAGAGACACAGGCCTTGGATACAGCACAGATGCCCAGACAGGAGGGTAAAGAAAGAATCAGTGTGTACCCAAGGGCTGGAAAGGTGGTTCAGTGGTTAAGAGCACTGGTTGCTCTTCCAGAGGACCCGGTGGGGGTGTTGTTGTTGTTGATGATGTTGTTGTGGTTTGTTTGTTTGTTTTGTTTTTAAGATGTTTTTTCTGTGTAGCCCTGGCTGTCCTGGAGCTCACTGTAAACCCAGGCAGGCCTTGAACTCACTGAGATCCCATCCTCCCGAGTGCTGGGATTAAAGGCATGGGCCACCACCACCTGGCTAGGATCCAGGTTTGGTTCCCTACATTTCTGTGACTCTAGTTGCAGTGGGTCTGACAACTTTTTCTGGCCTCTTCAGGTAACACACATACAAGTGGTGCACGTGCAGGCCAAACATTCATACAGATCATGTAATTTAAAACTACAAAACCAACCAACCAAACAAACAGAAAGCAGCGACTGGAGGTACCTGAGTTGGATTCAGCCAGCACAGCTATTTTTGAAATCTGGGAAGTAGATTCTTTCAGGTGAGCCAGGCTTCCTCTGTCTACATCACACACCTATGTGAGTGTATTGAACTCCCTGACTTTGAACCCTTACCTGCATCTGTGTGTTTGCCACGAGGCCTTGACTCTCATTATGTAGCCCAGGCTGGCTTTGAACTCCTGTTCCTTCCCCAGCTTCCAAGTGCTGGGCTTTCAGGCATGTGGCATCATGCCCGACAGATACTTAGAATCTACAGGACTTAGAAACTGATAGATGTGGAATATGATGAAGAGTTCTAAAAAACTGCATTCCCAGGCTGGAGAGATAGCTCAGCGGTTAAGAGCACTGACTGCTCTTCTGAAGGTCCTGAGTTCAATTCCCAGCAACCGCATGGTGGCTCACAATCATCTGTACAGCTACAGTGTACCCATATACATAAAGTAAAAATAAATAAATCTTTAAAAGAAAAAGAAAAAAGAACTGCCCTGCCCAGGGCCTCAGTTGGCGGTCAGTTACAAGACAAGGCTTTGCTGAAGGAGTAGAAGGATGGACCGAGCTTATGTCATGCAGTTATGATGGCCCTGTGCGGCAGTTCTGCCAAGACACCTAGCGGGCGAGAGGTTTCATTCCTCATCTAGCTCCAACCCAAGCTGTTGGACACTGTGTGTATACTAGCTTCTCTGTGTCCCAACAAAAAGCCAGCTTTCTGCTTTCGCTTGGTCCCACCTACCTCCATTCTCTGGTTGTATCTATCCTGCATGGGGTTTAAGGAGGAGGGGTGGGGCTCTGTGTTTTCTACTTGTGACACGCCCTCCTTCCCTCTATTCAGCTGCCTCATGATTGTTGTTAGCAGGCAATTGAGTCAGCGTTATCAACTGCCTGATAGCCTGTGCTGAGATTGGCGGGCTGCATGCAAATGTGAATAACCACCAGCACTATATGGCTGATGCCCAGCCTTAGCTGTGAATAGACCTGGCACAGGTGTCCCAGTCACATGAAGACCAGCTGACTACTCTGTCGTAGGCCCTCCATCGTGGGTGAAGCTTGGGCTGGCCTCTTTGGAGGATTAAAACCAAAGACAAAAAGTATTCTAGAAGCTTTTCAGGACATGTGTAAAGAATAGCTACTTTTCAGGCAATAAAGTATTCATATGGCATTGTTTGAAGCCCTTTCCTATGGATGCAAGAGGTTTGGGATGCGGAAATAAAAACTTACTGGTAGCTTGCTTCAAAACAATCCAATTCATTGTTCCATGTTGGTACTTAGAAGCTGTTGCAAAGTATAAGACAAATGGCCAGCAAGTGCATGCCTTCTGGGACTGTCTTAGGGCTTTATTGCTGAGAAGAGACACTATGACCAAGGCAAGTCTTATAAAAGAAAACATTTAATTGGGCCTGGCTGACAGTTTCAGAGGTTTAGTGTTGTGGTAGTTTATTAAGTTCTGCTCTAATCTCTCGGGCAGAGCACATTCCTCGACACCCCCCCGGTGTTCTAGACACACACACACACACACACACACACACACACACTCACACACACACACACTCGCCTTATATTTATTATGTTTTAAACAGCACAATGGCTGGGCACTTCCAAACCTCCCTATGGCTAACACACTCTCCCCTCCGATATTCCTCAATCATTTCTCACTAAATTCTGTAACATCCTGGCCTCCCTGGACACAGGCCAGCAACCCTTCAGGGCCATGACCCCTGACGCTTACATGTTCGCATTCTCTCTGTCCTGCACTTCTCAGGGCTGATCTTTCTGCTTCCCTGGCATGGCAGTTCTAAATCCTTCTTCCTCTTCCTTGGGTCCCCTTTCCGCGGGGAAATCTAAAGCCCCGCCTCTGTCTCCCTTCCCAGCCATTGGCTACCTGCAACTTTATTAACCAATTAGAGCTAACTGGAGGCAAGGACCCGAGGCATCTTACAAGCAGACGTGCGAATTCCCCTGTAATTTGGGAACCCAATTTACATAATGCAAGCAATAAACCAAATCCACAGCAGTTTAGTCCATTATCATGGACTTCTACCTCAGACCCAGTACTGAGAGATCCTAGAGTTCTACATATTGATCCAAAGACAGCCAGGAGACTGTCTTCTAAAGGCAGGAGTTGGGAGTGGGGGTTGGGGATATCTTTTTCCAAACTGAGTGGAGCTTGACCATAGAAACCTCAAAGCCCACGCCCACAGTGATACACTTCCTCCAATGAGGCCACACCTCCTTAATAGTGCCTCTCTGCATGGGCCAAGAGTTCAAACATATGAGTGTATGGGGCCAAACCTATTCAAACCACCACAGGCACCTCTCAAGAGGTGGAACTCCATCGGTACCCTCCCATGGAACTGTGGGATGCATCCAGGATAACTGCACACTGTTCTTTGGGCTAGTAGGAGATGTCTGGTTGAAGGATAAGGCAAGGTTCTTTGAAGCACAGTTGGATGTCTTTGAATACTTAGGTTTACTTTAATTGCTATCATGCTTGTTAAAGAAAATTAGAGGAAAAAGTAAGAAAAAATCATTGAGATTATGTACAATTGGAGATTTTGTTTCTTACTTAAGGATGTGTAGTGCATCTGAAGATAGCTACAATGTACTTACATATCATAAATAAATAAATCTTAAAAAAAAAAAAGAATGTGTATGATGTGTGTACCTGGTGCCTACAAAAGACAGACAAGGGCATCTAATCCCCTGGAATTGGAGTCAGATACTTGTGAGCTGCCACATGGGTGTTGAGAATAAAACCTGCTTCCTCTGAAGGAGCAACCAATGCCCTGAAACACTGAGCCATCTCTCCGTCCTTCTTTGTCTCTTTTGTTGTAGCTGTGATAAGATGTTCTGACAAAAACAATTTAAGGGAGAATGGATTTATTTTGGTTCATAGTTTAAGGTACAGTCTGGGGTGGTGGGGAAATCAAGGCAACAAGATTATAGAACAGATGGTCACATAGCATCCATAAGAAGCAAAGAACAATATATGCATGCTGCAGCTATTCAGCTCCCAGGAGCCTAGCCAGGGAATGGCGCCACCCACAGTGGGCAGGTCTTTCTACTTCAAGGTAATCAGGTTAGACACTGGGCATCTTTCAGATTATTCTAGATTCTGTCAAGTTGACAGTTAACAATAACTATGATAATATTCACTGTGGTGGCTTGAATATGCTCAATCCAGAGAGTGGCATAATTTGGAGGTGTGGCCTTGGAGTGGGTGTGGCCTTGTTGGAGGAAGTGTCTCACTGTGGGCATGGCCTTTAAGACCCTTGTCCTAGCTGTCTGGAAGCTAGTCTTCTAGAGGCCTTCAGATGAAGATGTAGAACTCTCAGCTCTGCCTGCACCACGCCTGCCTGGATGCTGTCATGCTCCTGCCTTGATGATAATGGACTGAATCTCTGAACCTGTAAGCCAGCCCCAGTTAGATATTGTCTTTATAAGAGTTGCATTGATCATAGTGTCTGTTCACAGCAGTAAAATCCTAACTCAGACACACATAAAATGTTCTCTTTCCCTGAATCCCTCTCTTTCTCAAACGACAGCCTTTTCAGGTAGTAGGCAAGTGTTCTACTATTGTACTACACTTCCCAGTCCTTGATAAGTTTTGGTCAGTGGGCATGGTGTGTGTATCTGAATCTCAGGACTCGGAGACTGAGGCAGGAGAATCCTGAGCTTCAGGTCAAGCTAGGCTATGTAGGGAAAATTGTCTCAAAACAAACAAACAGTCCAAGCAAAGCCAAACCCCCAAGCATTCCTTCTGTCTTTAAAGGCTACTCATCAAGATTGGAGGGGCACTAGTCCCACTCCAGAAAGTTCCCTTAATCCTTTCTACACAATCTCTTACTTTCTCCACCCTCTGAGACTGCCACTGTATTCATTTCTGTCACCACAGATTGCCTTTGCCTATTCACACGAATAAAAATAGGTTTATTTTTTTGTTCTTTAAATCTGGTAATGTGAACGATTTCTACCTCGATGTTTATCTACAACTCTTTCTTTCCCTTCTCTTCCCTTCCTTCTTTTTTCTTGTTTTGAGATAGGATCTTACTCTGCAGCTTATGAAAGCCCCAAACTCAGAGCAATTCTTCTGTCTCAGCCTCTTGAGAGCTTATGTCATAGGTCTATGCTCACAATATCACTTTCGACTGAAAAATAATATTGCTTCTGTGCATGCTCTAACATGCACACACACGCAAACTCACACTCACACACCTACACACATCCATACACATGCCCATACACACATTCACTTACCACCCCCATACACATACCCATATACATATACACATACTCACACATACACCCACATATACTCACACCCACTCACACTCACGTACCCACACACCCATACACCCACTCACATGCCCACACATCACACACACCCATATGCACACGCACACACACACACACACACAGACACACACACACACACACACACACACACACACACACACACAGTTCCATACCCGCACATCAATCAGTTTCTCATTGATGGGGATTTGGTGTCATCTGTCCTTTCTCTGTCGCCTTCCTTCCATTCTACTTGACACACAGCATGGTTACCAATATCTTTATGGGTACATCTTTGCACACAGACTTGTTTCTGTAGGCAGTATCTCTAAAACTGGAATTTCTGTGTCAATAAATGGACATCTCAAACCACATTGCTAAAAGACACGTAGAAAAACTATCTCTAGACACCTCAGACTACTCTGAGTTTGGGGCTATCATAGTCTATGTAGAAATTTCCAGGTCAGCCTGGGCCACATCATATCTCAAAACAAGAAAAAGAAAGAGGGAGACGAGTTTTTTTTCTGACACTGTGGCAAACCCTGAGTTGAGAACGGGGTGGGAGTCTTTGTTGCTGGTCTACTTCATATTTTAAATATGACAGTTGATTTTAATCTATATTCCTCTCATTAGTAATGGGGTTGACCACTTTCTTCTGAGAAAAGTTTCATTATGTCACTTTACAGGGGAAATTAGGTTGTTATTTTTTTAAAATAAACTTTCTAATGATCAATAAACTGGTCATGGAAAGATGTGAACAGATTGAAGACAGGAAGATAAACATAAACGATTTGGAAATCTGCAAGCTGAACTTTCTTTTAGCTTTATTTTTAGCCAATGACCTCTTCTATAATCTTGTTTTTAAAATAGCTTTTGCTGTTTTAGACAATAGTTTTATTTACTTTTAGAAAGACTTCGATTCTGCTTGAGAGAAAAAATAAATGTAGTCAGAGAGAGAGAGCCACGGAGTTGGTGCCCAGGCAGCCCCTTGCCCTCAGCTAAATCCAGCAACAAAATTCGGTTCTTTGTGCCAAATCCCTGCATAGGCTGATACCATCTTTCTAGCTCACTGTTACTTCATTTCAAACTGTAATTAACATCAGCAACATATGTTTATCTTGCCTGATGTTTTTCATAGAATCATGGGCATTTTATTGTATTTGTGTTTCTGTGCTCATGTGGTGAGTGTGGAGGTGAGAGACAACAGCAAGTATCTTTCTTAGCTGCTCTCTATCTTACTTTCTGAGACTAGGTCTCTCACTGAACTTGGAGTTCACTAATTGGCAACACTGGCTGGCCAGTGAGTTTTGAATTCACCTATCTCTCTCATCCTGGTGTTTGTCCTGTGTTGTGTCCCATCCATCCCTGCCCCTCAACACACACATACTGGAGTTATACATGTTTGCCACCATGCCTGGCTTTTACATGGGTGCTGGGGATGGGAACTCAGGTCTGATGCTTATTTGGCAAGCATTTTCCTGCCTGAGCTATTTCCCTAGGCCCATGCATAAGGTTTTAAAGGAAAGAAGAAGCTGTCAAAGCTTTACTTAGGGCTTAGTTGAACCTGGATTATAAGGTCCTTAGTAGAATGTGGGGTTTGATTAAATACCTCAAAGTTCCATTTAAGACACAAAACTTGGGGCTAGAGAGATGGATCCTCAGATAAGAGCACAGGCTGCTCTTCTAAAGGACATGGATTCAATTCTTAGGACCCGTTATGCCAGCCCACAACTGTCTATACCTCCAAGATCTGACAGCTTCACACAGACATACATGCAAGCAAAACACCAGTGTACATGAACTAAAAATAAATTATTTTAAGAAAGTTTAAAAAAGACATTAAACTCATAAAATAAAAATTATTGTCATGACTCAAAATGTTAGTAACAATTTTACTATAATGACTTTAATGGAGAAAATAAACCACCACCAAAAAAAAAAAAAAATGTTTTTGAGCCACTGAGATAGTCACACGCAGAGCAAAGTGTTGAGTTTGAAATTCAGCTTCACTGTGCATTAACCTTGGTTCCTTCAGCTAATTACTTTCCTCTAATTTATTTCCTATGGTTTTTGTTGTTGTTGTTGTTGTTGTTGTTTTCTGTTATCCACTTCCACCCCCAAGACAGAGTTCCTTTGTGTAGCCCTGGCTGTCCTAGAAATCCATCTAGAGACCAGGCTGGCTTCAAACTCAGAGCCCCACCTGCTTCTGCCTCCTAAGTACTGAGATTAAAGGTTTGTGCCACTGTCACCTGGGTTTTGTTTTCTGTTTTGTAAAGGGGAGGATAATAATATTGTATATCTCCTTGGGGTGCTACAGTACAAGACAAATAGAAAGCTCTTAAATCATTGTCTGACCCAGGAAATATCTGTGGCAAATAGTGGCCGCC
>JADRCD010222325.1:0-10659 GCA_019843815.1 Montemys delectorum | reverse complement strand
GTCAAGATACTTCAATGAATACTTACAATTCTGTTGGTTACCTTCTTCTGTTCCTCAAATATTGATGTATGTAGTTCCTTATGAAGAATATAAGAGGCGAGTGTAGTATGAATTTTGTTATGTGAATGTGTTTTTGTTTTAATTCCAGGTGTGGGATAAGAGACTGCTTCACAGCAGGTGATTATGATTTGCCTCATGCACTAGCAGGGGTGTGGTTTTTGCTAGTTGCTGATAGCTTACATTTGGAATTCTGGGAACTCTGGAGAGGGGATAAATGTCAGAGCCCCAGAGGGACAGGGTCCTTCTGAGAAGGATGCTGCTCCCCCTCTTTTGCAGTTTGTCAAGTGGTGTGAGTAAAGAGACAAGAAGAAGTTGGCCATATCCTGATGATGAAGATTGGACTTGCCCCAAAGAACCCAATGCCCCCAATCAGAAGGAAGCAGCATATAGAGGACTATAGCCCTTCCACCTTTAACCTTCTTTCTCTCCTTCCTAGTACTGGGGGGGGGGGGGGTCAGAAGGGATTAGAGTGGAATAAGGGTTGAAAGAAAGGTGAGAGATATAAGAACCCAATAAAATAGCTAAAAAATAGATCAACAGGTGAGGGCATCCCTAATCATTGGGACCCAATGAACATATCTTCAAAGGTCCCTAGCTATTGTGTTGATATTTGTGCTGATTTCAAATAGTTAGAACCTTCATATTGTGAGCCCAAATTGAGAATAAGTTGGTCTGGCTTTTCTGGGACAGACTTTAGAATAGAGACAACTTTAGATAAACATTAAATATAAAGAGTGAAAGTGTTCTATCTACAGGAAAGAGATTTTTTTTCCTACATTTGTTTCCCAGGACAAACTTTGTACATGAAGCTGAAATTAAAGAAGTGTGATCTTCTATGATGTGACCTTTAAACTCCAAGAAAACTGCCCTTGGGATATTTAGGAGGCATAATTTCCCATCAACCATAAAGAAAGCATCCCGTTTTTCTCATGGTAGTGTAAATTTGTCTTTTACAGTTCCCTTGCCTGAAAAACAGTTTAGTTATTCTTCATGTAAGCCTTTTGAGGGGAAGAGTGTTGTCTATTATTCAATAAAGAGTTTGATGTAGTAGGAGTGCCTGATTTGAATATTAGTTGCTTCAGTTTGAACTGGAGGCTCTGGGCTGCTGTAGCTTGGGGGCTCTGTCTAGGCCAACAGTCCTCAACCTGTGGGTAGCAACACCTTTGGGAGTCAAACAAACCTTTCACAGGGGTCGCCTAAGACCACTAGAAAACACGGATATTTATATTACCATTCATCTCACTAGCAAAATTATAGTTATGAAGGAGTAACAAAAAATAATTTTATGATCGGGGGTCACCACAACATGAAAAGCTACATTAAAGACTTGCAGCATGAGGAAGATTAAGAGCCATTGGTCTAGAACCAGAAATAAGGAATCTAGACAAAACCTTTACACTTCTTACTACAAAATATACTCTTTGTTCTGAGATTCTAGGCGTTCCCTCATCAATAGTGTCTCACTGGACTCAATGAGCTTGAAGAAAATGACTTAGACCTGTTTGAAGCTCAAATCTGGGATCATCACCTACACTTCGCACCAAGGAATCTATTCTCAGTATTAATACCGTGAACCCCACATATTTTTCATGAATACCTCTGTCAAGCCTTCCAATACAAGAGTGGCCTGCTAATGGCTGCTAAGTGCAGAAGCAGGCTTCTCTTTATCATAGTTCCTTCAGAGCACCCGCTCTTTTCAGTAACCCTTTTCCACTCCAAGTTATCCTACAAAGTATCGCAAATCCAATTTTCCTCCTGACTTCCTTTCATTCGTGTGCTCAGAAAAGCATGTGAGCTCCCCATTAGTTATGGAATAAAACCCACAGTCCCATATCTGCTACTCAGGGCTGCACACGAGGGCCTCACTATCTCTATCAAGTTTTCCCCCGAAAATTCCTTACGTACAAAAATCTCTGTTGTGAGTTCTGTTGTCGCTCTAAGATGGTGGTACCGGATGGAACACCCCTGTGGCACGCTTCTTGTTTATGCTCGTTTGAGGCACCGACTTCCTTTTTCTCCACGTTTTTTTTTTTTTTTTTTTTTTTTAAATTTTTTTTTTGCAGTCGCTCAGATCTGTGCATTTCCATATCTACCTATACTTATTATTGCTGTGAGAAAATACTTGATGGGGGGACTTAAGGAAGAGAGGGTTGCCTTGAGTTTAATTTGAGGAGTCAGCCCATCATGGTATGGGGAGGCATGGTGGCCAACTTGCTTTTTCTGGGGAGGTAGAAGGCAAGTAGTCAAGAAGCAGAGAGAAATGAATCTGGGGGGGGGGGGCTCTGTTTGCCTTCTCCCTTTTATTTCATCATACCACCCTTTATTCTTTACCCATCACACCATCCTTATCCCCAGAGCCCATCATGGTAAGTTCTTAAGCACCCCTAACACCAAGTCCTGGCTGTGTTTTGGCTACTTAGACACCTGGCCCTCACCAAAGATGGCCTAAAAGTATTCAGGTGTATTTCTTGTTCCCCTATTTATATTAAAAGCCCTTGAGAGAAAGAACAGCATTTTAGTGATATGTGAATCCTCATTGCTTACCAGTCTTTATTTCCATATTATTTTGAACAAACCACTAGGAGGGAATTCATCATATGATTTAGTAGCTATTTGCATCTCTGTCTTCACAGGTAAGCTATGAGACTTTGGTTAAAATACATCATTTCTGCTTCTCTCTGGGTCAGCCTCAGTACCTGGGGTAGGGAGACCCTTCTCAAATGCTTGCCAGAAAGAGCTGACTGTGAATGAAGTCAGTAAGTTCAAGTGCATTGTGATCCTCTGAAACAGGGAAGTGCTTCCTCTCTTTGTCGGCTTGTCCCCTCTTCGGAGTGAAACAAATTAAACAGGACCCAAGCTGGAATCCACAAATGACACGGAGCCTGAGATGAGGCTGAGGTTGGAAGCGATTTAGTTCACTTGCATTTTATTTGGAGGATAATGTTTTCCTTCTGGGAAGAGAAATGTTAGGGGGGGAAAAATCTCCTCCTGACTGTAATACACGAGTAATAGGAATTTGGCCAGAAATATGATCTTACAAAAATTCTCCAAGCACAGCCCCTCATACCCCTGTCTCTGTCTTTGGAGTGACATTACCACATTTGCCTTTCTCTGGTTTCCAGAGATCAGGCTAGAGAAAGGCGCCAGGGTAACACGCCAAATAGGCCTATTATGGGATGTCATGCTCACTGGGCATGAGTGCTGTCTCCTAGGACGTTTATAACACTTATTACTCAGACCAACTTTAATAACACATGGACAAGCCTAGGGCAATCTGTAAAGAATCTGAAAGGCCTTTCTTTCTTTCTTTCTTTCTTTCTTTCTTTCTTTCTTTCTTTCTTTTTTTTCTTTTAAAACTGTCTGTATTATAAAATTAGTGAGTCTTGGGATTGGAGTAGGTTGGAAAGATGATCTCATCAAAGGGACCTCACTCAGCCTTCCTGGAGAAGAGCTGTTTTCAATATCCCCAGCATTCTAACTGGGCATGGCACTGGAGCTGCATTTATAAACATAGGTTGGCAGATGGTAACTGTTAAGCTGTAAGACAGAACATGGGCGAAATGCAACTGTCACTCCCCTTTAAGCCATGGAGATGAGGCAGGGCAGGAATAATCAGTCATCCTAAGCATTTTTGCTGAGAAGCAGGGAGACAAGAATGAAGCAGGGGACCGTGTTATTAGTTACTAAGAAAAATAAAAACATGCTTTTCAAAACACTCAGAGTAGACTAAGAGGACGGTGGGTTTGAAGATGTTCTGGGCTGCATAACTAGATCTTATTTTCAGAGATAAGATGAGATAATTAAGATGGAAATAGAGCTGAAATCTAAACAGTTGGACTGATAGTCTCCTGTTTCTTCCAGCATGTAATCCTTCAAAGCATCGTGGTTTATTCACAGTCTTGGTTTGGGAGCTGATCAGCATTGATGTGAGCAATCAGTTTCCGTCACAATAAACATCTACCATTTGTCACACCCTTTGTACGTCGCATGAACTACATGGACTTGAGGAAAACCACCTCATCTTTTTGGGCCTCAGATTTCTGACACGTACAAGGAAGAGATTTATAACATTTTGCAAATGTGCCACCAGTGTCCAGCACGTCATGGGAGCTCAGTGAACACTCACTGAGTATTGAATAAACGAAGGCAGAGACAGCACCTTTCTTATCTATTCTTTTCATCCCCACAGATGTCTCGAGTGGAGCCTACCATGAACAAGTCCTCATTAGGTATTTGTAAAATAAGCAGACGTTGATGATGATGACATTAGAGGCAGGTGTTACTAACATAGAAGGAATCATTAAGATCATCCTTAGAACCCAGTGCATTCCTAGGTTCTAAATTATCTGTTGGTTTCTGCTGAGGGCTGCCAAAAAAGAGGCCCTTATTTTCTCTGTGTCTGGCAACTTGTTTACAACTTATGACAAACACCAACAGAACACACACAGGGCTTAGTGAAGAACAGCACACAACCATAATCTTTTGAAAGAGACTCAGAATGGAAGAATTTTACATAATGCGCAGACATGGGAAATGCATTTTAGACTGAAGATCAAAGGCAGGAGTGGAAAGCGAAGATGCTAGTCACGTTATTTTTATTTTTCAAATGAGGCAAGGCAAAAGGATTTCGTCAGCTTTCCTACGAGAAACTGGGAAAGGCATCCATGTAAGAAGAGGACTTCTCAGGATTTTGTTGTTTTTGGGTTTTTTAGGTAACAAGTCAAAATGTCTGTGTGAGTGGTAGCTGAACTACACCAGCCAGCCTCACTTGCGGCCAGTGGCCAAGGATAGAAGGCAATCACATTTCGTATGGAGAAATGCACTCCGGACGGGCAGAAACTCTCCATTTCCCTGTGGTGTTGTTTGTCTTGGTGGACAGCAAGAGCGTTGGGGCAGAATGCACAGATGCGACAGTTGGGACTAGACTGTGAAGTTAGGACACTCGAACAAGCATTTGAGTTTGGAGCAACAGCACCAGGATCGCCTTATCTTCACCTCTTATTTGCAGAGCCCTGCTGAGCACATCTGCTGGTCGGTTAGAGAGAAGACTTCCTGAGACATGATGTCATTATTGCAAAGGGGAAACACATGCTGAGTCCTGCAATACAAAACAATATCTAGGTGTGGATAGCTGGAGCTGTCAGTCACGTGACCGGATACATGGCCCTAGCCAGGCAGTAACCCAGGAGTCCTTAGGGCATGGTGTTGGGGGAAGGAAGCAAAAGTCTCCAGTGCTTTTCAAATACATAGACCGCATTACGTTTATAAGAACCTGGAAAAGATGCTTTTCTGTTTTAACTGTAACAATCTTTCACCTCATAAAACACGTCACACACCCTCCCTTTCTACTCAAAACCAGAAGGAACTGCGTGCGACAGCAATGGAAAGGAAAAGTTTCACAAATCTACATTTTATTATTCAGCAAAGTAAGTGACAATCTTATCGGCAGTGTGATTTTTTTCTCAATGCCGGAAAATATTATCTAAGTTTCAGAGGCTGGAGAGATGGCTCAATGGTTAGAGCACTGGCTGCTTCTGCAGAGAATGAGAGTTCATCTCCCAGCACCCACACTGGACAACTTCAAACCACTTGTTCTGCCAGTTCACATGGATCCGATGTCTCCTTCTGGCCTCTGCAGGCACGCACACTCCTATACGTGTACCTGCACACAGATGCGTGTGGACCCGTAATTAAAAAGATATAACAAATCTTAAAACATTTATGGAAGTTTCAGAGCAATGGGCTTGCTACATTAACATAAGAGCCTCAAAGAGATGTTAGTTTTTTCCCCCAAAGGGTTAAAAATTGGATACATAAGTGTTAAGAGATGAGAAGTCAAAGTTTGACTAAGAATTAACGATAGCTAGCCCTGTGTTCGAGGCTATGAAAGCTACAAAGGTGAGAATAACTCCCCTTTAAGAGTTATTATTCTAGTAAATGAGAGGGTATGAATTTTCATCACAGACTTGGCTACTCTGCTCTGGAGCTGGTAAGAATGCAGTTTCATATCACATTCATGTTTGAGAATATTGGTATGAATAGTATATTATGGGAACCTAAAAGAAGAAGAAATTACTTTTGAGAGGCTGACAATGGGAGACTTCAAGAGCAATGAGCTGAGAGATGGGCTTTCAGAATGGGCAGCAGGAGTATGGACAAGGACTTGGATGGGACACAAAAGTGGATCAGAAAAAAGAAAAAAGAGGAGGGACATAATGAAAGGCAGATTGCATTCTGGGGGAAAATAGATGAATTTTAAAGGTCCTCTAGAAAATATTACCACATCCAGAGATTAGAATTTTGTAGTCCTATAAACACACAACCCCTTCATGTTTAAATGACAATAGCTGAGTCATGAGGATAGCTAAATAAGAAATAAATTTTCTTAAATAAGATGTACTATTTTATTAAATTATGTGAGATCCATGTATAACAGGCATTATTATTATTATTATTATTATTATTATTATTATTATTATTATTATAAGATAAGGTTTCTCTGCAGAGCCCTGGATGTCCTGGAACTCACTATATAGACAATACCCACAACTCAGACTCATAGAGATCTGCCTGCCTCTGCCTTCTGAGTGCTGAAATTAAAGGTGTTTGACACCACACCCAGCTTAACGGGTCTAATTTCTATACTCGTCGGGTGACAGATTAGTGAAGTAAAAGTACGTTTTGTTTCAGCTCCACAAGGTTGCTTTTCGTTGTCTCTTTTCCTTGATTTAGTTTTGGTGAGAGGTCTATGAATTATGTGTCTTCTCATTTTAGGATATACACTGTCCTTTTCCCCATCTGTGTGCTTTGTTGTTTCTGTTTAAGACATGGTTTCATCTAGCCCAGGTTGCCCTTGAACTTGCTGTGTAGCTGATGACCTTGAACTCATAATCTGCTTGCTTATCTCCCCCAAGGGATGAGGCCCTAGATAACCAATCTATGGTTTGATTTTACTTCTTTGATCTCTTTCTCTGTTTGTTTATATTTTCTTTTACGTCAAGGGTTAGTAAACCATGACGAGTCAAAATCGTGCCAGCTGTTTGCTCCTGTGCATCTTGGGAGTTAAAAGCAACTTTCAAATTATGAGGATGGAAGACAGCTACAATAGACTGGCAGAAAAACATTCGAAGAGACTGTTCAGGCCCAGAAAGCTTGAAACTGTTACTGTTGTGATCTTTATAAAAAAGTTTGTGTAATCTCTGTGTTAAGTCTCTGACTTTAATGAGTAGTTTTGAATGTGTGCTTCTCAGGAGATCGGTCTATAACTTTCCGTGTGTGTGTGTGTGTGTGTGTGTGTGTGTGTGTGTCCATGTCCTTACCTGGTTTTGGTGTCAGGATAATTGTGGGTTTGTAAAGTGAATTCCATCACAAATTCTTTATCTTTCTACTTTATGGAATGGTTTAAGAAACATTGATGTTGTCTCTCTCTCTCTTATTTTTTATGATCTGATAGAATTTAGTGGTAAATCTATCTGGGTCTTGGATTTTTTTTTTCTTGGAAGACTTTTTTTTGTAATAATTGTTGCACCATCTATTTGCTTGTTATTATTAATCTGAGTTGTTTATGTCCTCTTTGCAATATTGGAAAGTAATATATGTATCTAAAAATTTAACTATTTTTTTCCAGAGTGTTCAAGTGTTTCAAATATAGGTTGTCAAAATCCACTCCAATGATCCAATGAATTTCACTGATGTCTGTGGTACTGGCCCCTTTTACTCTAATTCTGTTTATTTGGGTCCTTTCTCTCTCTTTTTTTGTCTCTCTCTGTTTTGGTTACAGCTTTGCCAGTCATGTTTATATTTTGAAAGCGTCACCCCTGTCTCCTTGTTCCTTTGGATTCTTTCCACTTCCGTGCCATTGTTTTGCCTCTTTGGTCTTTGATATTTCTTTCTATTTACTGAATCTGGATTGGGCTTGTTCTCATTTTACTATGACAACAATGAGTTGGATCCATAAGGTATTCATTTAAGGTCTTTGAGATTTTGAAATGCAGACATTGTTAGTTCTATGACATTACCTCTAAGAACTGCTTCCCTTGTATCCCACAGATTTAACAGTATCTGCTGTTTTAAATTCTCACTTGATTTGAGGTACTGAAAAGATTGCCTTTTGATTTCTCTAGTAACCCATTAGTCACCCAGCAGTATGTTGTTCAATTTCTAGGAAGAAGTATGCTTATACAGTGTCTCTTGTTGTTGTTTCAACTTTAATTCTATTTTAATCAGATTGGATAGAGTAAGTTACTTTAATTTTCCTGTATTTGTAAAGATTTACTTGGTGTCTTAAATATACCCTTTAAGAGTACCTTCCATGGGCTGCAGAGAAGAGTCTACATCTTACTGTGTTTGAATAGAGTGTTTTGTAGATATTTGCTAAGTCTATTTTAATCTATAATGTCATGTATTTATTTCAGTTGTTCTTCAGGGGGTCAAACGACCTTTCACAGATGTTGTTGCCTAAGCCCACTGGAAAACACAGATATTTGTATTACATTTCATAACTAACGAAATTGCAGTTATGAAGTAGTAGTGAAAGTATTTTTATAGTTGGGAGTAGCAATAACATGAGGAGCCAGATTAAAGGCTCTCAGTATTAGGAAAGTAAAGAACCACTGCTTTATTTGTTTAATGTGTATGCCTGTGAGTATATGTTGTACTTACACGTGAGCATGCTTGTGTATGCCTTTGCATATGAAGGTCAGAGGTTAATCACACTCCGCCTTAAGGTTTGACAGATCACTGATCCAGGAGCCAACTGATTTGGGTAGAGTGGCCAGCCAGGGACCTGTAGAGATCTTCCAGTCTCTGCCTCCTGAGTGCCTGGATGGATGCTGCTTCTTTTTTATGTGGGGGTCTGAGGATTCAAACTCGGGCCCTTGTGCTTGTGAGGCAGGACTGTTACTGACTGAACCATCTTCCTAGCTGGTGTTTGATACCTTCATAATCTTCCTTTGATTATATGCTCTTTTAGTCCAAGGTCTCCATTCCTAAGTCCCCATGGGTGTGCTCATCTTCTCTGTACGTAAGAGTCCTTCAACGATCTTCTGCAGTGTTCTTGCTGTTTATGAATTCCTCTAGCCTCTGTTCACCATGGACAATCTTCGTTCTTCCACGGGGGAGATCAGCTTTGGAGAATAGAAGACTCTGGATCAGCAAGGATTGTCTTGTAGAGTTTGGATGCATCGTTCCATGCCCTTCTGGATTTTAGAGGTACTAAACCTTACAAGCAGTTTACTGGTGTTCTGTGGGGTTTGCTTCTGCATGGGATTTTGTGCTTTCTCCCCTGCAGCTTTCAGTAGTTTTTCTTTGTTCAGTATGTTTACTATTTTAAGTATAGCATGACATGGCATGTTCTTTCCATGGCCTTGCCTTCCTAGTGATCTAAATGCTTTCTGTATCTGGGCCATCTCTTTCTCTACACTGGCAAATCTTCTACTTTCATTTTATTGAATATATCTTCCACCATTTTAGCTTGAATGCCTCCCTTCTTCTATACCCATGGTACATAGACTTCTCTTTCATTTTTCATTTTTATTTTTATTAATTCATTTATTTATTCACATTACATCCCAATATCAGCCCCCCTCTCCTCCTAGTACCTTCTCTGTGACATCATATATATCTCAAACATTCTGATTATGTACTCTCATTATTTTTATCTCTGTCATGTCCTAATTTGGGCACCTTGTCTTCAAGCCCTGATATTTTGTCCCCCATTTCTATGTCACTGGTGAAAATTTCCATATTGAGTTTAAAAATCTAAGCTGTTTATTTCCAAAATTGGAAATTTCTGAGTATTTCTGCTTCTGATTGAATTTCCCTTTCATGTCCTGTATTTACTTTCTTATTTCTTTTAGCTCTTTGTTTCTGCTTTTGGATTTGTTCAGGAGTTTGTCTTGCCCTTTGATCATGCTGACACTCTTTGTAACCACTCCTTTGACTTCTTTGTTGGAGTTTTTTCCTAACCTTCAGACACTGGAGTCAATGGACTACTCCTTTTTAGTGAAGTCACATCACTGGAATTTTCTAGTTTTTTTGATTTTGTCATTGGGACTTATGTATCAAGGCTAAGGTCATTGGTTTCCTCTTTTCATCTATATTTTTCAGTGAATTTTTTTTGTGATCTTCAAGTGGGACTAGATTGTGATATAGTTGAGGTGTTATTTCTCCACACTGTACCAGAGATATAGCTCAGTCAGTAGGCCACTTAGCACACTGAGTCAATCTCCAATAGTACTCCAATAGTCAACACCTCTCTGCAGAAGCGAGCACAATCAATGGCTAGGTCCTGGATAACAATGCTGTCCCAGCCAATTTAAAGGAGAAAGAATAGTACAGCTTGCATTCAGATATTAATTACTTTGGAATTGTGCAGCATAAGATTAGTGATCATTATTAGAGCAGGAGAGAAAAAATATATGAGCAAAGTAAAGGAGAGGACGTTGCCGGGTGGTGGTAGTGCACGCCTTTAATCCCAGCACTTGGGAGGCAGAGGCAGGTGGATTTCTGAGTTTGAGGCCAGCCTGGTCTACAGAGCGAGTTCCAGGACAGCCAAGGCTACATAGAGAAACTCTGTCTCGAGGAAAAAAAAAAAAAAAA
>JADRCD010222324.1:1589-18490 GCA_019843815.1 Montemys delectorum | reverse complement strand
GGGAATCTTCGGACCTGACAGAATCTACAGGATTCCAAGGTGCCTGAGAACCACAAGGACCCAAAGCTGGAGAACATAGCCAGCACAGAAACCTCAGCAAACTGCTGAGCATTTTGCTCCAGAACAGGAAGTCCTTAACAAAGAGCCAGCAAGACTTTTTCCTGTGAGTCCTACAATGTCAGAACCAAGGGCCATGGAAATGGACCATGAGAAAGCAGACCATGAAGATGCAGATCACATGGTCACATGTGGAGCCAAAGGAAGAGCCATGGTCAAGGTGAACACATAGGAGGAATGAGGCAAGAAGTACAGCGAGGACATAGCGGGATGTCCGGTTGGAGGCACGCAAGGTGCCAAAGTTCTGCATGATAAATATGTGGTGATAAAAACTGAAGTTCAGCACGATAAATATGTGGTAATAAAAACTGACTAGGGGCCACAGAACAATAAATATATACCAACTATGTGAGTTCAACTAGTTCTTCAGCACTCACACGAAGAGCTGGGCACTGAGGCACAAACCTGTAATCATAGACCAAAGATGGCAGAGACAGGAGGATTAGGAAACTTCAGATTCAATGAGAGACCCTGTCTCAAAAAATAAAGTGACATTTGACGTCCATCTCTGGCCTCCATAAACACATGTGCACATCTGCATGAACACACACACACACATACACACACACACACACACACACACACAAGAACAAACAATAAAAGGCACCACCCTTGAATGGGCGAAAATGCCCCTGAAGTACATTCCACCCCCCATGTTGTTCAGAGTGCAGTGGAGAAACATCCTGGAGCAGGAGTTCTGGCCTGGGCAGAACTTGCCCAGGGCAACAGGAAAAATGATCAGGAGGATTGATGCTAGTGTCCTGGATGTAGACAACAAAGCAGGGCTTCTAAGTATCCATGTCCAATAAGCAGCATGATTTAAAGTGAAGGATGACTACAATGAGAGAACAGATGGGGAAAAAACAGAGACAGCAAAGATAACCCAACAGAAACTTTCATGGAGCTGTGTAGTGTCTGAATCTTTGAACTTCCTGCAAGGGGTCATTGCAGAAGGAAGCAGAAGCCAGAAGACAAGACACTAATTAGATGGCAAAGACTCAAGAGGGAAAAGCTAAGAGAAGTCCCTGAGTGGCCTGAGATCTACAGTAAGTGATCCTTCAAAGAGAGGAGAAAGAAGTGGGGATGAGGGAACATCTTAGAGATTGATGGCTGAGGAGCCGGGATGCAGCTCACTTGGTGGATTCTTGCCTTGAAAGCACTAGAGCCCAAGTTTGATCCTCAGTTCGTAAGGGAAAACAAAGAAAGCATTAAAAGAACACTTGTAACCCCAGGGCTAGGGAGGTAGAGACAAGCCTAGGGCTTGCTGATGAGCCTGCTTAATGGGCATGGTATGTGCCAGACATGAGTGTCAACAAACGAGGTAGACAGCCCTGAGAAAGGACAGCCATAGTTGTCTCTGGTCTTCATAGATAGGTACAATTCTGTATCTGTGTGTGCATGCGCACGCGCGCGCGCGCGCGCGCACACACACACACACACACACACACACACACAAATAGTTGGAATTGTTTTGAATTTGATGGAGTTGAAACTCAAGAAAGTCGATTAGTCCCACTAGGATGACTCTAGACAGAGTCAACACCATGCATGTTACAATTCAGCGTGTCATATCAAATGGCTGAGGACATCTAAAGCAATTGGAGAAAAAGCTATGAAGGACCAGAAGGTTATTTCTGCTCAGAAACACAAAGGCCAGAGGCTGGCTGAGCAGCCTCTCTAAAGCGCTGTGGGAAACAGGAAAATTCTTAAGCAGGGAACTTCTGTTCAGGGATTATGGGTGTGAGATGAGGATGGACACATGAAAGGTGGCAGACTTAGTTGTCATGAACACCTAGGAGCTAGGATAGTGCTAAAGTAAGCCAGCAAACAGACCCAGAGTGAAACGCACCAAAGGTGCCCATCACTGGTTCTCCGTGGCTACAAGAAGAAATCCCTGAATGTACTTTGTATTGTAAGGCTGATAACATACTGTGGTGTGAAATCTATGCCAGGCACCACACCAGGCGCAGGCGCAGGTGCAGGAGCAGGCACAGGCACAGGGAGAGGCCTACAGAGGGACACAGCAGGAAGGCTCGAAGGCTCTGTCGAACAGGTTGAACATTGAATGCTCAAAGACTTGGAAGTCCAGGGCACACATTGTAACCCCCAAGCTCTGCAAACCTATGCTTACTTGAAGGTGGAACAAAACGGCAGTAAAAGATGTGTACTTCTAAAACAGTTGTGACAGAGAAAGATGAGAGGCTAGAAAGAAAGGGCAGATAAAAGGAAACACGATGTCGAATTATGCTGCTGACTATATAAACTATAAACAAGAAATAAAAGATACAGACAATTGGAATCCATAAAACATAATCAAGGCTCCACTGACTGACTACTTATAAGACAGTATATTAAAGCATAAAAACAAAGAATGAAAAAGTAAAGAAACAACACGAAAACTGTAAGCAGAAAAAAATCTGGTGTGCCTAGAATGGTGACTGGAAAATACAGTGAGGTGAGTTTGTAACCAAAGATGTAAAGGGTCTCCTCAAGATCAAAGCTTTGGTGGTTCTCAAAGACATCCACAGAGCGTTCAATTGTCCTTCTTAACCATCTTACAACACCTGCAAGCATACACAGGAAGAAGCTACTACCAGAAGTAGAACTGTTAAAAAGTTCTCTCTTAGGTAAGAGAATACATAACAGAAACAACGTCAAGGGGCTGGAACAATGGTTCAAAGGGGAAGAGAGCTTGCTGTGCAACTGAGAAGACCAGAGTTCAAATCCCAGTGACCCTGTTAACCAGCCAGGCTCCTTGAGGGGAGAAGACAGTAGGACAGCTAGGGCTCGCTGACTTCCTGCCTAGTGGAGGAAACCCGATCGCCAGGCTCAAGAAGAGCCCCTCACAAAGGAATAGGGAGAGAGCAATGGAGGACACCCCTCGACACCCTTTTCCTGGCCTCTGAGAGCATACAGCACACAATGTACATACATAAATAACACACAGAGGTGTGTTCACATGCACTTACTCTCAGATAAATAAATCTTTTAAAATGTACCAAATTAGAAAAACCCCAACTTAAACACAGCAATAATTTGATTAACATTGTGGATCACAGAGACTTAATTTGGCATTTGTAGAAAATGACAGACATTGTGTGCATCCTTCTCAGAGCACATGGAGTGGTAAACTGCATAAATGATTCCCTGGGCTGAAAAGCATCTTGATATATCTCATAACATGGAAACCCTGCATTGGAGGCTCTCTGGGTAGAAAAAGACTAAATTAGAATTTGATACTTCAAATCAATCTCAAATGGTTGGTTATTAAACAATTTCTTCTTCCCACCCTCCACATGTTAAAGGTTTGTTTATTTTTACTTTGTGTGCATGAGCGTTTTGCCCGAAAGTCCGTCTGTGAGCCATGGCATGGCATGCCTGGTGTCCACGGAGGTCAGAGTGAGGTGTCAGGTCCTCTAGCGCTAGGGTCACAGCCAGCTGTGAGCTGCCTTGTGGATCTGGGGGTCGAACCCAGGACCTCTTCAAGAGCAGCCAGTGCTATTAACCACCCAGCCATCGTTCCAGCCCATCTCTTTCTCTCACTACCTACAGAGCTGGGCAAAGAAGGGAATGTGACCCCTTTTAAAGCTCTGTACATTCATCAAGACTCTTAACCCAATCCCAACCCCTGCTATGTGCCCTGTACAAACTCCTATCTGCTCTTTGTCTCCAGAAACCTGTATTTTCTGCCTATCAAGAAGGAAGAGTCATGCACATGGACCCTGTGGTATGGAGCTTCTTCTGGTGGGTTTTGGGGCCCTTCGACCCTGATTCATAGAACAGGGGCTACAGGGTGGGTCTCTGTTCACCCAGATAGGCATTTAACATTTCTACTCATAGGACCTGTTCTGGTTTTACATGATATGAGGGTGCACCCAGAAAACTTGGTCTTCATATGATGATTTTTTGAGGTGGCAGGGCCTAAAATACCTAATGGGGAAGCACCTTAGGAGGGACTCATGCTGGCCTCAGTGAGTACCTATCTGTTCCCAATTCTCCTCCATGCTTTTATCAGAATGGAGGCTCTCCCCACCAGAGGTAAAACCGATGGGGAAGATGGATGCTTGCAGCCTCAACCCCGTGAGATAAATAACACTATTACTCTTAAAATAACAAGCCTTGGGCATTTGCGCTGTCGTTACAGCAGGCAGACTAAGCATGACTTTCTCAACGCTCCTGTGCGCTTCTGAATACACATCTGTGTGTGGACTTACATTTTCTATTCTCTTGGATAAACTTTAAGGAATGGGGTGCTCTGACCTTATGTATGGCTCTTTAGAGCATTATTCTATGGGTTTGTTTGTGAGTGGGCAGGGATCAGCATCCTGTGGTGTCCGTGTGGATGTCGAAGGGCAACTTGTCTGCTTCCATTCACTCCTTACACCACGGAACTCAAATTATTAAGCTTGGGAGCAAATCTCTTTGCCCGAGGCCATCTTGATGGCCCTATCTATGCATCTAACTTCTAACAAAACCACACTCCAGCTGCTGAAATGCCTGCTGTGTCCCTAGTCTCCAGCATCACACAGCCTTGACTGTACAGCCCTCTGTACCCTCAGTGCTCAGAAAGCACTTCCTCATTTTGGGTTTAATTTGCATTTCCTCAATGACTAATGATGCTGAGAGTCTCTCTATGTGCTTTTTGCCTTTGTGATTATCTTCCTTGGAGAATTGACCATTCAAAGCCTTTGTCCAGCATTTAATTGGACCATTAATCTTGTTATTACTAGCTCAAGTTCTGTGTACAAACCCTTCATCAAGTACATGAGCAGTGAATACATTTTCATCCTCTGCAGCTATGCTCTTCATCCTAGGACATTTATTCATTTGTTTATACTTGTTTGTTTATTCATTCATTTATTTACTTATGTTGTTTTTTTTTAATATCAAAGATTTGTGTGTGTCTGTTGTTTGTGTGTGTGCTTAAATATGTACGCATGTGTTTGTATGTATGTATGTGTGGGTTTTGGAGGAGGTTGTGTGTGTCTGTGCATGTTCAATTGGGCATTTGAGTTTTGGTGTCTGGGTGTGGGTATGTGCCTCTGTGCTCATGGGAGTCAAAGAACAACTACTGTGTCATTATTCTTTAAGTAGCATTTGCCTAAGTAGTAGACACCTGGTGGGTGTCTTGTCCCTGCCTTTCCGAGCACTGGGATATGACCACAGGACACTGTGACCATAACCAGATTTTCCTGTGGGTTCTGGGGCTTGAACTCAGATCCTGAAGGTTGGTCCAACTAAGCTATCTACCAACCTCCTAGATACCAAAATTTTTGGCTTACCGCATCCAGTTTATTGGGTTTTTTTTTTCTTCTACACATTGTATTTACCTGCCATGTCCAACTCAGTGTCACAAAGATTGCCACTAAGTTTTGCAAAAGAGTTTGTAGCCTTGTTTAAACTATAATCAATTTTGAGTTAATTTGGGGGTACATTATGAGCCAAAGGTCCAAACTCATTTATTTTCTGCATATAGATATCCTATTGGATCATTCAGACACAAAATATTTAAAAGACTGTTCTTTCCCAGTTTGAATTCCCTTTGCATCAACAGGAAGCTGGATGGCTGATGTGCACCTCAGATCTAGAGAGCCTGGTGAAGATCCATGCATTCAAGTCTCCTAAAATCCATATTAAGATTTGACGATTGACCTTTGCAGACGGATGAGGGGAGCACTCAGCTTCCCAGCGCTCCGTCATCTGATCCTGCCTGTGAACTGTCTTTCATTTTGTTGGAGCTGAAGAGATTGCTCCATGGTTAAGACAAATGTGTGATGCTTTTCCAGTGGACCTAAGGTTAGTTCCCAGCACCCATCGCAAGCATCGCATACGTCTGTAGCTCCAGCTCCAGGGGATCAAATAGCCTCCTCAGCCTCTGAAGGTAGCTGCACTCACTCCCATTGATACACACACACACAGCCCAGAGAAAGGGGGGGGGAATAATTTTTAAAAATAAAATAAATCTTAAAGGCTTACTTTATAAATTCATATTTTCAGATCAAGCCCTGTTGTTTCACTAAGTTTTAGGAACCTATTATTAAGGGGCAAGTGGAAATGAATCTGTTTGGTTAATTTTACTCTTGGTTCATTTGTTGCTAGTTACCAAAAATACAATTGGTTTTTTTGTATGTTTATCTTGAATCCTCTGAACTCTTGAATAAAACATGAACAAAAAAAAAATTACAGAGGAATTAAAACATTTTTCAAACTGTCATAATAATTAAAATGCAACAAATCTAGTGATTGTAAAGTAAGAGTAAATGGTACTTTTAGAACATTTACAGTTTGAAACGCTAATATTAGCAGCAATATTTTCCTTTGTTTTTATTGGTTCTTGGAAAATTTCATACAATATGCTTTAATCCTATTTGCCCTCCTCCAGCTGCCTCCAGATCCACTCATCCTTCCCTACCCACCTAGCCATTGAGTCCTTTACATAAAACCATCAAGACCATTTCTACTGTCCATATACCCTTGGATGTGTGGTCCACAGGAGCATGGCTGATCTACCATGGCCACACACCTAGAGAAAGTCAAGCCTCCCCCTTCCAGCAACTGTCTGTGCCAATAGTGACTCAGCTCAGGCTAGCTAGAACTGCAGGCCCCATAGAGACTCAGCTCAGGCTAGCTAGAACTGCATGCCCCATAGTGACTCAGCTCTGGCTAGCTAGAACTGCAGGCCCATCTTCTTTTACCATGCTTGGATGTTTTCTGGCTTGAGCCTCTCTAGGTCTTGTGCTTGCTGTCACGATCCTTGAGAGTTCATGTGTGCTGCTGTCCTAACCTGTCTGGAAAACTCTAGCTCTTGCAGTCCTCCTATCCCTTTTCTGCACAGATCACTGAATTGAGCTTTAGGAAGGGGGTGGGGCATAAATGTCCCACTTAGGGCTGAGCTTTCTACAGCCTTTTAATTCCCTGACCTGTTGTGGGTCCCTGATAATTCCACTTCCTGAAGGGGGAAAAAAAGGAAGAGGAGGAAGAGGAGGGGAGACGAAGAGGAGGAGGGAGGAGGAGGGGGAGGAGGAGGGAGAAGAGGAGGAAGCCTCTCAGATTAGGGATGGAATATGCATTATTAGAGCCATGAACCTGTTGTTAGACAGTTCCTAGCCCTAGTGGAAAACTGCCTACAGCTATAGCAAAGACAATTTAAGGCTTAAGCTTCTTAATTCAACCTGAAGAAACTAGAAACTAGACAGAATAGAACCTGAAGTGAAGAGGGAGAAGCAAATAATTAATCCACAAAAGCAATAAGAAAATCACAAGCTGGGCTCATCTTCTATAATTGAGGCAGGGTTCACACATGCTGTGCTGCCCCTCCACCTGGTTGGATAGCCATAGATGGCTTTAAACCAGTGATCCTGGGGACTGAGGAGACCTTCAGCCCGCTGCTCTTCCAGCAGACATGGGTTCGGTTTCCAGCACCCACATAACACCTCACAACCACTAGGCCTACAATGACTTCTTCTGACCTCAGGAATTCCATGCACACTTGGCACACTTGGCACACACATGAGCATGGGCATGCACACATGTACACACACACACACACACACACACACAAACACACACATTCTTTTTTTTTTTCTTTTTTCTTTTTTAAGTTTAAATCCTTGTGACATTCCTGTTACTCCTGGAATTGCAAGCTTGGCATCAAATTTGGGACCTATGCACACTAGGGAAGCTCTTTAGCATCCGGGCTACACCCCTCCCCCAGGCCTCGAATTCCTTTACCAAATTTAATTACATTTTAAGTGTTTAGTAAAACTAATCCAGTTTTTCTTTTTAAAGAAACACAAATTGTGTTACTATGAAGAACACAGATTAGGATTGGCAACATATAAACAGTACAAGAGTTATGTCATACAACACATAAACAGATTCTGTGGGACTGCAACTTTTTACCAATGACTTCAGCCAAGCAAATAAATCCCCTAGAGAAGATCTCCAAAGAAAGTTAAAGGAAAGGGGAAAAAAGGGAAAACAAAAAATGGTAGACAATGTCCTCATCAAACATAAGTGAATCGATAACTCTTAATAATCAAGTATCAAATTGTACCTAGCAATATCTATCTAAATATGGAATCTGTCACAGGAAGCACAGGAATGCTTGGTTGGTTTAACACTGAGAGTAAAGGGTAAGCCTGGTGCTCACTAGAAGAGAGAGAGAAAAAGACACATGGCCAACTTTCATATTCATTTAAGAGGCACAGAACCTCTCAGGCTCTGAAGGAAAATATACACATATAAATCCAATGCGACACTGTGAACGCTACTTTGTTTGTGTAAGAACAGCTACAATTAAAAAGGCCCACAATAAATTTTTTTAAAGGTTCAGAATAGTGGTATCTTTTGTATATTCAAAGGGAGAATGCCCCCAGTTGCAACTGCTACTATGTAAAACAGTCTGCTCGTTTAAACTAGTCAAAAGTGTTTCTACCCTATCACCTACCCGATCCACTTAGAGAGAAGGAAATTGCATGTTTATGTAAAAAGGTAGTGGGGAGGGGGTGTACTTTAAAGGTTATCTTCCAAAGCTGAGCACCATGGGATAACCATCAGCTTGGGTCACTCTGGGGTTCCCTTTCCATTTGCTGCCCTGATGATGGAGCATAGGGGCTCCTCATTTTCAGGGGCTTGATGAGTGTAGCCATAGCAGGAACCTCTTGATATGCCAGCAGTAACTTATCCCTTGATCTGTACTGTCGCTACATTAATGCTGGGATTTTTTATTGTTATATTATTCCTTAGACTATAATCTCAATGTTTATGCATTTTACTAGATACATGTTTACTAAAAATTCATCCAAGCATTTCTATGTATTTCTTTAAAAACCAAATATATATTTCAAGCATAAAAGTTTAACTTTTATTCCAGAAAACCTACTTGAAACAGTTAAACAACAACAAAGGGAGACGTGAGCCTTGAAGATGAACCTGAGAGAAACAAGGCTTGCAGCTTTCAAAGTGAAGGAAGTGTGGAGTTGATTAGAAGAGTCAAAAGGCAACCTCCACAGTGCCCTGTGATTAGACTTTAGAAGCCCAAAGGGCAAGATGCTGTGTGACAGGAGCTTCTCACAAGGCAAAGACAACATGACTCCCCTTCTGTGGAGGACCCAGGTGAGTTAAACTCAGAGAAACAGAGGGCAACATAGTGGGACTCAGGGCTGGAGGATGAAGAAAAAGAAAGTGATCACCCCTGTAAGCAAGGGAATCGCTACAAGACTGAATCTATTAGAGTTACCTAACATAGAGGATGCTTACTTCTCAAAGATTGCACATGCTCTTAAAAGCGTGTTATTACAACAGAGGAATGGGGAAACTAACGTTGGAAGTTCACATTAAAAGCAGAGAAGACATGGTTAGAGCTTCACTACCATCCACGCTCATCCCTCTGTTCCTCAGAGAGAACGTACCGCCTCTTATCTGACCGCTTTTCAGGTCTAGTGCAAGAGACTGTGCCTAAAGTAAGTTGTTCAAGGTCACACAGCTAGAAACCCGGGGTGGGGGGGATGGGGGGGGCATGATTTAAACACTGTGAGGTGGCTTAAAGAAGAAATGTCCCTGCAGGCTCAGACTTTTAAACATCTGATTGTCATTTGGGGATGCTGTTTGGGGAGCCTTAGGAAGTGCAGCTTTTTCTGGAGGAGGTGTGTTTTGATGGTTGGGGGGGGGGCGTCTGAGAATATAATGCCTTGCCCACTGTTAATGTGCTCTCTCTGCTTCCTGCTCATGGTTGAACTCCCATATTACTGTTCCTGCTGCTGTGCCTCCACTCCACCCTTAAAGATTCTTACCCTCTCTGGGATTATGAGCCAAAATAAAGTCTTTTCTCTTAAGTCTCCTCGTTCACAGTATTTAAATTACAGCAACAAAAAAGATAACTAATACACTCGGGCAATGGTCTTCCAACATTGCTTCCCTGCCCCGCCCCCCCGGTGCCAAGGGATGGAATCTAGGACCCTGTAGAGCAGTGCTTCTCAACCTTCTGAATGCTGCAACGTGTCAATACAGTTCCTCATGTTGTGATGCCCCCCAAGCGTAAAATTATAATTGTACGTTTGCTACTGTTATGAGTCGTAATGTAAATATATAAAATGCAGGAGATCTGATATGTACTCTGTGAAAAGGCCATTTAACCCCCATAGGAGTCAAAACCCCCAGGTTGACAACCATGGCTAAAGATGTTAGTAAAGTATTCTACTGCACCCGCTCAAAACTGCCTCTGAGTGACACATGAGGAAATCTACTGTAATTCCCTTCCATAGAAAAAGAAAAAGACAATCAAGAGATAGACACACTTGAAGAGATCATTTGCATAGCATTAAAAGAGCCAAGTCTACCACGGTAGGAAGTACTATGCATCTAAGCAAGATAAAAACCACAGGAAACTATAGTCCATCTTCACATAACAGCATGGTACAACCATCCAGAAAGAAAAAAGGTGAACTGTGTGGCTTATTAGCTGTGCTCCCTGGTGACAACTTACTTCCCCATGACTGAATAATCAGCTTCCCACATGTTGGATTCTGCTGGGTTTGGTCAATAAGGGGTTCCAGCAGACAATCAACCATAGAGGGGTTCCTTCCCTCCTCCCCTAATACTGTATCAGTGGAAGCCCCACCCCTGCTGGCTCCCCCTCTTACAGACCGCAGATTACATGGGACCTGCCACTACAGCCTTGTCCCCTTGGCCTTTGTGTCCTAATGGTCTGCAGCCCCCCTGTGTTTTCTCTTCCTAGGCCACCTCATATCCCTCTTTAACACTGTCCACACATCTTCAGCCATGTTTGCTGAGACCTCCTCACTAAAATTTCTTGGCGTGACGATTATTTACCCAAATCCTTTCTGATGTGAATCTTGAGACTCCAAATGAACCCAACACCAGAATCCCAACACGACAGAGAGGGACTGCATCCAACACACCTTTGACTGTAGGCTCTGAGTGCCATGATGGTAGCAATCTTGACCATGATTGACAGGAACATGGCTTTTTGGTCACCTCTCTGGAGATATTACCTCCTCAACAAATGAAGATAAGCATCATTATCTACATATGTTACTGATTAAGAGCAAGAGCTGGTCCAAAGGAAAACAGACCTTTAGATTTTAGGGAGTTACAGTGAACTGGGAGCATTGAATGTGAAAATCGTCATGAAGAACACTTGTGAGTGTTCTTAGCCCTACTATCAGCAAATCCATACGCTGTAGCACAGAGACCTTTGCTAAGGATTCCCCTCTTTCCCAAGGCTCCTGACCCCTCCAAGCCTGTGAGATGCAGCTCAGCACAATGGTGAGGCTGTGGCGTCTCCACTGAGACTACAGAGGGATTGAGAGACCTGTTTGTGGCAGATCTTTGAGGCTGGCTAAAGAGAGGATTCTGGGCTTGCTTGACCAGGGGAAATAACATTTCAGTTGATCTGTTTAGATATGTTTCGTGGGACCTAGCAGTAATTAGCCAAACATCTGGACAGAGCTCTGAGCACATGTTTGGTTTTTAGTTAGCATTGGTGGCCCTTTGCTGCCGCACACACAGACTTTTTCCTCAAGTCCTTTAGAGTCAAAGCTCTGAAAAGAAGTAGTGTTTCTGGGATGGCATGTTCAGCTGTAAAATCCCTAGCCCTCTCTTCGGGGACTTCTTAATCCAAGGTCACACTGGAGAGCTGATTCTCATGATAGGAGCACTCAGGGAGATGAGGACCCTGGAACAGTGATTCATATGTGACCCCCTAAGCTGTACCACTAAAGGGGTGCCAATCACATTCTTCACCAAGGCTTAAGGAATCGTTGAGACACTGTGTCCACCCTCCAGGGGTCTGGAGACAATCTTGAGGTTAGTCCCTATCTCCATGTGGCAGTTCACAATATTCTAGGGCATGGAGAGACTTCTTAATGCTTGTGAACGGGAGACTATGAGTGGACACATAGGCAACTGGTTCCCTAGGCTATGTTCTGAGAACTACGTTTAGCTCTGGTGGCAAAATCTTAGCTGCATCTTTGTCTTGAGGACTCCCTAACCTCAATTTAAACGATTTTCACAATTCAGCCTTTTGTGGATCATCCTGATTTTTTTTTTTTGGGGGGGGGCGGAAATAATCTACCATGCGCATACACAGGATGCTTTAAAATTCCTCTCAAACCTCTCAGTGGGAAGGTGTGGTATAATCATTTACTAGGTGACAGGTAAGGAGATTCTGACCCCTTCCTGGCCTTCCTGGGCACTTGTGTAGAGAAAGCAAATCCCTGGGGAAATGGGGGCGGGGAGAGGGGTACCCAAACACTATCACGTCTAACTAATCTATGTCAGGGTTATAGGCAGAGACTCATGGAACTAGAAATGAGTGGGCCACGGGAGGGCAGCAGGAGCTGGCCCAGGTTTGTAGCCAATTTCTGAAAGCAGAGTCAAACTGAATTCATTAGAGATGACATCACCTCACAACACTGACAAACAGATACTGGGCAATCTCGGTTGTCTACTTGACACAGCTGGGAAGAGAAGTGAAATGTCTCTATCAAATTGCCTGTGAATGTTTTCTTGGCTGCCGACTGATGTAAAAGTGCCTAGCCCATCATGGGCAGTACAATCCCCTAGGCAAGTTGGCCTGGGTTGTGTAAGAAAGCAAACTGAACAAGCCATGGGGAGCAAGAAAGTAAACAGTGTTCCTCTATGGTTTCTGCTTCAGTTCCTGCATCCAGCTTCCTGCCTTGAATTTCTGACTTGACTCCCCTGGATAATGGAGCTGTAAGAAGAAGAAAAAAATTCTCCCCAAGTTGCTTTTTTTCATGGTGTTTATCTCAAGAATAAAAACCAAAGTAAGACAAATACTACAGCTGAACAGGCTGAGAGTAAGATTTCATATTCTCCTCCCACAAGCAAAACAATAAAGGAAGTTGTGCACACTACCTAGGGGAGGCAGGGACCATCAGAGTTGCTGAGGCAGCAAGTGCTATGCAAAGCCTTCTCTGATTGGCCCATTCCCTCCATTGTTTGGCTAAGGTCCAGAAGCGTGTGTAAGGACTGGGGATTCATTTAAACCCTAACATGGATAGTTGCTGCTCACAGCTGCCGTTTTGGAATCAGTGATAGAAGGAGATCAACAGAGGCTCTCCCTTCTGGAGACCATGTTAAACGTGGGGAAATCATGTTGCTCTTAATGTTAGTGAGTGAAGATGGATAATGCACATTTGATGTCTTACTTTGGGTTGTTCCAATGAAGACAAGGGAAGCAGAGCTACATTAACGCAATAGCTCTGAGATGTTCACTTGTGAAAGGACATGTTGAAAAACACCACATTGTAGCTTAGATGAAAATTAGGTCAATTCAAGAGACTCATAACTAGCCAAAGTGCAGAGATTAAGTGAGACTTAGCCTTAAAGGGTGTGTCTCTGTCATCCCTTCCAGGGCTCAGGAAACATTACAGAAGAGGGGACCGGAAAGGGTGTAAAAGTCAGAGGGTGAAACGGCATGCTGTGGAACCCTCTCTTCTGAGTGTGTAGTCATTGCACTGATGACACAGCACATTTTGTAATATGTACACAAGACAGGGGAATATGAGGTCACTAGAGGAGAGGAAGAGGTAACCCATTGGGAGAGGGTGACATGAGACAGAGTAAGTTATGACCATTGTGCTTCACAGAAACATGTGAAACCATCATCAAAAGGAAGAGCAAAAGCTCCCACACAAACCTATGCAGCTGTAACTTCATCCAAAAGCATGAAGACAAGGACCACTGAAGAAGAAGGGCAGGGCTGGTTCCCATCTCACTCTTTGCCTCAGTGCCTTCTCTCCAGAAGTCTCAGCATCCATCAGATAACACAGCAGATGGTATCTCATGTCTGAGGTCAGGCAGGTTCTATTCTGCCCACACTCTTGTTTCTCATTGCTTGTTCTGACTGAAGCCAAGCATCATGTTAGAGACATCTCTGCAGTTTCTAAGGAGTTAGAGAGAACTGGTGAACATCTCCCAGCACAGAATCCTACAGTCAGTCACAGAATGAACTTGCCATAGGTCTGCTCAGCGAAGCCTTCAGATGAGGACAAGTTGTCCTCTGACCACAGCCTTGTGAGGCTCCTGGAGCCAGAGGTGAGGGGTTTTACCACATCTGGTTCCCAAGCCAAAAAAAAAAAAAAGAGATAAAAAAAAGTTTACTTCAAAGCTTTGGAATATTGGGCTATTTGTTACAAGGCAGTGGGTATCTGATACAGAGGAAACAGATACACTAAATGATATGATACAAAAGAAAGGTCAGGTGGAGCTGCTAAACATGTAAGTCAAGTCTCCAAATACTAAAAATTAAAGTATATAACTGTTAGGTGTTAAAGTATACAAAACTATAAAAGATTTAATTTATGAAACTAGGGGCTGGAGAGATATGCTCAACAGTTAAAAGCAAGTAGCTGATCTTCCAGAGGCCTGAGTTCAATTCCCAGCACCCATATGCCAGCTCTCAAATGTCTATAAGTCCAGCTCTAGGGGATCCAACATCCTCACATGGACAGACATGCAGGAAAAAACACCAACTCACATAAAATGAAAATAAATAAATCACTAATTTATGAGACTAGTATAACATTTAATTATTTGTACTTAGTAAACACACCTAGAATATAAAAGTCAGGAGATCAAAACTACAGGCAGATATTAATCTATACAGAACCCTAGGCTGAGATTTAACACTCCCAATAACCAGCAAACCAGACAAGTGAATTATCAAATGTGGGCAATATTTTTGGGCTTCTGCAACAGATATATCATAGATGCCCTCATTTAGAAAGGACTGGAATTACTCTCTTATAATTCTCGAGGCTGAGGAAATCAAGATAAGGGACTACAAGTTAGGTGTCTGGAGAGGGCTAATCTCTACTTCCAAAATGGCTTTGGAATATTGTGCTGTCTAGAGAGGAGGGAGACTGTGTCCCCACAAAGACAATTCCATTGGAAGTCATAAAGAACTGGGTCCCTGAATCCTTCATCATGGATGGGGAGATCTCCCAACCTAAGCATTCTTCAGTGTCCTCACCTAACCCTACTTGTTGCATTTAGGATTCTTTTTCTTACAGGGGAATTTGGAGGTGACCCAGTTACCAAGGTCCAGTGTGCAAACCACATCCTGAATCTCAAACTGACATTAAGAACTTACTCACCAAGTTGAGAGAAGTAATTGTAACTTTACAGAAAAATAAATAAATAAAAAGAAGGACCATAAGGAACAAGAAGCAGGCAACCAAGTCAAAGTCAGGTTAGGGAAAAATAGATAAGCTAAGATAAGGGGCAGAGAAAATGTTTAAGCTATATTTAAAAGACAGAATTATGATTGAATGTCTAGAAATTGTAGAGATCTCAGGAGATGACGGTGCAGCTCAGTGGTAGAACTCTTGGTAGGCCCTGGGCTCTATTCCTAGAGCTACAAAAAGAAACGAATGAAATGTGAAAACTTAAATTGGCTCAAGTGGGGTTCAATCACAATGATAACCACATGTTTTCCTGCTACAATTGAGCCACTGCTTGAAAACAGGAAGAAAACAACTTCGTGTGTGGAGTGTCTGTCTTCTAGCAGATTGTGTAGCCCATGACCCATGACCAAAGGCACAAAACATCATGACCAAGAAGCAAGTTGGGGAGGAAAGGGTTTATTCAGCTTACATTTCCACATTGCTGTTTATCACCAAAGGAAGTCAAGACTGGAACTCAAGTAGGTAAAGAAGTGGGAGCTGATGCAGAGGCCATGGAGGGATGTTACTTACTGGCTTGCTTCCCCTGACTTGCTCAGCGATGGCACTACCCACAGTGGGCCCTCCCACCCTTGATCACTAATTGAGAAAATGCCTTACAGCTGGATCTCATGGAAACTTTTCCCCAAGGAAGGCTCCTTTCTCAGTGATAACTCCAGCTTGTGTCAAGTTGACACACAAAGCCAGCCAGGACACTGCCTTAGTTAATTTTCTGTTACTGTGATAAAATATTAGTTAATTTGGCTCACATTTCCAGAGAGGCACAGATCTCATGATGGAGAAGGCATGGGAGCAAGCAAGATGTATATAGTAGACAGGAGGCAGAGAAATAACATTTCAACCCTGCACAAGAAGCAGAGAGAAAGAGAGATAACAGGAAACTGAGCCAGGCTTTGAAACTTCAAAGTGTTCTGTTTCCTCCACCTCCTAAAGGTTCCATAACCTACCCAATCAGCCTAACAACCCAAGAGCCAGGGTTCAAATCCGTGCCTCTATGGGGAGCATGCCTCAGTAGAACTGCAACACAAACTTGACCTCAAACCGAAAGGGTTAATTTATTTAGGACATCTCTAACTCATCTTTCCCTCCCCCTCCCTTTTTCTTTGCTTTTCTCCACCCACCCCTGCTCCTAGCATAGTTACATCTTATTTTGTGGCAGATGAGTATTTCATCTTTACATTGTCATGAATATGTAAATAGCATCCCTGCTGTGAATATGTAATGCAAGGTGATCCCCTTCCTGGGAGGAACTCCTATTTGTTTTCTTCAGGGTTCTCCATGGGCTCCTTTAAGTTTGTCTTTTGGTTTTTATTATGTCCATATAGACTGGGGACTCCTCAATCCCTGGACACCACTATAGAACTTCTTCTCCCTCTCAAGGCATAGATTCAGCTGCGGGGTATCTGTTTCACTTTTCTCCTGGGCTTACTCTCATATCCTGGTCTAAATATTCATCCTGCATGAGCGCCTCCCTGGATGCTACACGCTGGCATCACCCTCATCCCAGAGACAGCTTTCTTGATAAAGCCATGTTTTTGTGAAACATCTTGGTTT
>JADRCD010222323.1:0-19798 GCA_019843815.1 Montemys delectorum | reverse complement strand
GTGTGTGTGTGTGTGTGTGTGTGTGTGTGTGTGTGTACGTGTATGTACGGGCTGGCACGGAGGGGTTGTGTGCATAGGGCTGTGCACTATGCGCTCGGGTAGGAGTGCGCTGGGCACTTCTGCTGCCCGCACCATCTCGTGATTCTGTACACCCGAACTCATCAGTATTTCTCCAGGCTCACCCTAAGGAGCACATCTGTCAGCCTTCTGGTCTTTCTGTGCAAGAGCTGCCCTGAAAACCCTGACAGGGCTGCCACTGCTAGCCACCACCCCCATTACCCCGGACTCCCACCCCCACCTCCACCCCTCACTCCAACCTCCAACCCCCAACCCCCAACCCCCGGCTTCATTATGGACTTCTAGCTCCCTCAGCCTGCCCTCTCCCTGGTCAATTGGCCCTGACCTTGCTTGAATGTGGCCTCCACTTCCTGCTGGGCCTGACCAAGCCAGTGCATGTGTTTGGGGAGTGTGTGCACAGGGAGCAGCGTTCTTTGATGGGTCTGTATTCATCCCGACATTCGTGTGCATCCACGCATGTATTCGTGCCCACATGTGTGCCTGTGCTTCATGTGAGCATCTTTACATGTGCACACGAGAACATGGGCATGAACAGGCACCTGGGCACGCGTCCATGTGAATGTGTGGATTTGTGTAATTTTTTAGTGCATTTGCAGGTGTTTTCTGTGGGGTGATTCATGTCAGCAGTTTGAAGGAAGCTGCTCCTGCCTCCAGAGCTCCTCCTTTGAAGCCCAGGTAGCCCTGGGTCAACAAGTCACTCCTTCTGGACTCCCCTGAGCCTCTGAAGAAGCTCTTCATCCTCCAAGGGAAACTGCTCCTAAGAGTTCAGCTTGTTTTGTTCCAAATACATCAGTGTGTACTTCAGGAAATGAGGGGAGGCTCCCAGGCTCTGTCTTCTGGGATGCTGCACCTCTCTTGGCCAGGAGGGTGAGTGGGTGAACTGGGTGCAATGAAGGCTACAGACCTTAAGTTACTTACAGTATCAAGACAATATTCAGACAGTGAGGCTCAGGGTTACTGAAAGAGACTTTGCTCTGTGAAGGGTTTATACAAGAAAGACACCAAGCCCACAAGAAACAAAGCAAATGATCAGCAATTCAACTCTATAAAAATAATTAGATTCCTGGGCCAGAAAGATGGCTCAGTGGTTAAGAGATCCAGAGTTCTATGCCCAGCAACCACATGGTGGCTCACTACCATCTGTAGTGGGATCTGATGTCCTCTTCTGGCGTGCATGAAAGCAGTGTACTCACATACATAGACTAAACAAATAAATCTTAAAAATAATTAGATTCCAAGCAGTGAAAGGAGTCAAACCTAAAAGACAAACAAGCTCATCAGAAATAATTATCTATGCATTATGCTATGGACTGAAATTAGTATCTGTAATATATAAAGAGTTCCCACAAATAAATAAATAAAAGTAACAGCACAACTATCCCAGGGGAGGAGAGTGAAATGGCAATTCAGTAATGATATGAGCTAGAAAATATGGTTCAAAAGAATATTATAAATGGAACAAATGAGTAAAGCTTAATCCCTCTAGTAACAATAAAAATGTGGAAAACTGTGTTTAGTTGGACAAATTTATTTAAAAAAAAAAAACCCACAACACATACTCTTTAGCAGTGGGAAGAAGGTGGAACACGAGCCTGTAAACATGCTGTTGTTGGTTGGAATGTAAATTATATCACACACACACACACACACACACACACACACACACACACAGCACTCATCATCAAGATATAAACTATATTCTACATCCTAGTAGTCTGACTTCGAGAAATCTGCCTTATAAGAGTACTAGCAGTGGATGCAGAGCATAAAAGTACTCAGATGCAGGTTGAATGTCATTCAGAGGCGATGTGATGAGCAGCATGAGGCAGACCTGGCCTGTGGGGTGAGGCGAACCTTAGACAGGAAGTGCCCTGTGCGGAATATTTCCTCAACACAAAACGCACTCAATACACAGTAGAATTTTTTGTAGACCTTTTGTCTTATTTTGCTTTGGGATTTTTTTTCCTTGCTGGCCTTTTGTTTATTTATTTGATTTCCACTTCTGTGTTTTTTGTAGCATTCCTGTTTCCTTTTGTTTTTGTTTTTTGTCTGCTTTTTTAAAAAAATTATTTATTTATTTATTTATTTATTTATTTATTTATTTGTGAGACAGGGTTTCTCTGTATAGCTCTGGCTATCCTGGAACTCATTCTGTAGACCAGGCTGGCCTCGAACTCAGAAATCTGCCTGTCTCTGCCTCCCAAGTGCTGGGATTAAAGGCGTGCACCGCCACTGCCCAGCTCTTATTTGCTTTTAAAGAGAGTAGAAAAAATGAATATAAAGATGGGAAGAAGGCAAGGAGGATCAGTGAGAAACTGGGAGAGAAGAAAGAAACACGATCAAAATATATTGTATGGAAAAAAATTAAAAAGTTTAAAAGGAAGAGAGAGGGAGAAGCTAAATTATACTGTCAATAGAAGCTTCCTGGCATAAAATGCAAAGCCTGAGTTTGGTCCCCAGCACTGCAAAGTAAACAAATGGAATGAAAACTGTGCGACACGTATTTCCACCTGTGTTGCTGGCAAAGTTCTGTATGGCCAGTAGAATATGGTGTGATTGATGGACTGTACGTCCAGGCTGAGTCATTACACAGTCTGGCTTCTGTCTGTCTGGTTTTCTTGGAGGCCATGAGCTCTGGAAGATAGAATGAGCAGCAACCTCTACCTCCACTTCCAGGCCATAATATATATTAACAGTTGTGACCCTGTGAAACACACATATATATACACGGGCAAGAAATGTCGAGGCGCTGAGATGGCTCACTGGGTAAAGGCATTTACCACCAAGCCTGAAGGCCTGACTTCGTTCCAGTATTCACTTGGTAGAAAGAAAGAAGCAACTCCTACAAAGTGTTTTTTGAACTGTGAAAGCACACACAAGTATATTCACACACGTACACAGACACACAGTGCACACACATGCACACACAGACACATGTGTGTACATTTTAATGTCTGGAAGTGTCCCGGATTAACCAAAAATACTAACTGCTCCTAGGGAGTTTTTCGTTTTTTGTTGTTTTTTTTTTTTTTTTTTTTGGCTTTTTTGAGACAGGGTTTCTCTGTGTAGCCCTGGCTGTCCTGGAGCTCACTCTGTAGACCAGGCTAGCCTCGAACCCAGAAATCCACCTGCCTCTGCCTTCCAAGTGCTGGGATTAAAGGCGTATGCCACCACACCCGGCCTAGGGAGGTTTTATTGATCAACGTTTAAGAAATAGAAATGTATAGGAGAAGAGAGAAAGAGATCAGGCACATCTCTTGAGCCTGGGTTTCCCTACTTACAAAATGCAAGAGACTAAAGTGTCTCATCTGGCTGTGAACACTCTGTGGCCTGGTCAGCCTGGGTAGGGCTGACACTTTTTGGCATGAGTTGCCTTGCAAGAGAATTTTGAGAATTTGAAAGGCACTTTGGTGCAGGACTCAGTGGTAGAGCCTAGCTAGCATGTGATGGATGGCTATGTTTTTCATTCTCAGCAAAGCAAAGAAAAAAAATATTCAGGCTTACCAAAGGGTAAGAATCACGCATGGTTGGACCATTGAGAGTAGCAAGAAATAACTGATCACATTTGTTTAAATTATTTAAAATTTTTAAAAAAATTATTCATTTTTGTGTGTTTTGCCTGCATATATGTATGTGCATACTTGCGTGCCTGGTGCCTGTGGAGGTCAGAGAGGGCATCAGATCCTCTAGAACTGGAGTTATGGATGGTTGTGAGCTGCCCTGGAGGTGCTGGGAACTGAATACAGGTCTGTTGCATTAATAGCAAGTACTCACTGAGCCATCTCCAGCCCTGTTTCAGATCTTTCCTGAAGTGATATGTGCATGAGCATGTTCTCTTATTTATCATTATTACTTTATATTGTATTTTCTGAGTTGTAGCCTGGACTTGGCCTTGGCCTTGAACTCACTATGTAGGCAAGGGTGACCTGGAAATTTCTTCCTTCAGTTTAATTTTTGGCAGTCTCATGCTGTATACAATGTATATTCACATCTTCCCAACCTCCTACATGGGTGATGTATATATGTATGTTTGTTTGTTTGTATGTATGCTTGTTTGTATGCATGTATGCTTGTATGTATGTATGTATGTATGTATGTATGTATGTATGTATGTATGTATGTATGTGAATCCTTGTCTGTTTATGTGTGCAGGCAGCTACAGCTTGCCTCTGTCCTTCAGCTCTTACAATCTTTCTGCCTCCTTTTGACACTGAACTTCGGATCCTCTTGCTTCTACCTCTGGAGTCTGGGATTACAGGCATGAGTTACTATGCCGTGTGGTGCTAGGGATCAGACTCAGGACAAGCTGGGAAAAGCACCCTACCAACTGAGCTACAATCCCAGGCACCATGCTCCCTTTTAAAACTGGAGAACTGGAATGTTGCTGAATGGAAAGAGCTCTGGAGCAATATGTGCAAAGCCCTGGGTCCATCCCTACACACACACACACACACACACACAGAGAGAGAGAGAGAGAGAGAGAGAGAGAGAGAGAGAGAGATCAAGAAAGAAGGACCTGAGTTACCTTAGGAGGTAGAGAGGTTCCTTGTGAGCTGTGGCATTTCCTGGCCTCTTATTTTTCAAGGCCACCTGCACAATCAGCCTCCTCACCCAGGGTCATCAACATAGTCAGAGTTATACAGAATCTTATCCTGCACACCCAGCCCTGCTCACTGTGATCCTATAGCCCTGTTGCCCCTTGTCAACCCAGCACATACAAAGTCAGCTGCCTTATGGTGAGCTCCCCAATTACCAAATGTCACTGTCAACCACACAAGCACTGTCCCCACAACCTCACCTGTTCACACCCACGTGGTGTTACATGCGTAGACCTGTGACTTCTTCAGTGTCATACACTGAAGCACTATACACACTGTCCTCAGCTCAGTCACAGGAACACCCTCCTCCAAGTTTACTCAGAGTCATCTATGTCCCATCAGCCCTTCCAGTCCTGCCTGAAAGCTCATTACTCATGTGGACCCTATAGCCCAGTTTGGGCCTGGTGTCCCACCCAAGATATGGCCTGCCACTGCTGCTATCCAGGAGCTGGCGTCATGTTACTAGACTGAGGAGGCCACGATGTGGCCTCACACCTAGAAGCAGAGCAGACATGAAGAAAAGGCTTTGTGTCTGCTGTGCTGAGGAGAGTTGAACGCCTGGGTGCTCCCACCCCAGGGTGCTCCCACCCCAGGGTGCTCCCACCCCCAGGGTGCTCCCTCATAAAGGAACTAAGCAGCAGCTCTGTTTAGAGTTGTGTCCAACTCTTTCCATACCCTGGGGTGATAGTGGGGTCCCACAGGAACAGTGAGGGTACTCTATAGAGCCCTAGCAGTCTCCGGGAAGGGTAGTTCTCCAGCCAGCTGGCCCTGCCATACTATCTGAAGAGCAAGCCTGGGTGCGAGCATTAGACAAAGGAATCCACACCAGGGAGACCTATGCCAGGATCCTGGATCTCAGTTCCTGCCTCCTGGTGAGCATCTGGCCCTTAGCTGTTAGAAGAGCAGGAGCTCAGAATGCCTTCACCTTTCACCCACCAGGCACCTCACTGGCCTCACTTCCCAGAAGAGGTGACTAACCTAGGCTCTTTCCACTACAGAGCTCATGAGATGTTCAAGTTTGAAATCACCTAGATCTAATTCAGAATTGAAACTCTGCTTTTTAACAGCCACAATCCTCAGTTTCCCTCCCTGTAAAATGCAGATAGTAATTTTTCACCTCTCATAGTGGTTGTGAAGAGTATCAGGAGTTAAAACCCTGGCACATAGTAGGGCCTCGGCCAGCTAATAAGCCTTGGACTGTGTGACTGTTTTATTTAACACTGGGTCCCAAAGCCCAGCACACAGTAGGTGCTTAATATATGTTCATGGGATTAACGAAGCATCCTTAACCTCCAGCCCTCAAACCTTGCCTCCATCTTCTTCCCAAACTCTTCCTAGGGTTTTCCCTGCAGAGGCCAATTGCAAGTCAACAGAACCAGAGTTGGCCACCTTCCAGAGCTGGGAGCCCTGAGCTGCAATGTCAGATCGTGGTCACTAGGGGGCGAAGTCTCTTAAGGTTTCTTCAGGGGCTCAAGTCCTTATTGCCACTCGGGGGCCACAGGGAACTTGAAAGTGTGCAGACAACTAGGTCCTGTCTGCCTCTTTGCCTTTCTGGCTAAAGAACCTCAGTACTGCTCTCCTGAAACTCAATGGAAGAGAGCCTTCCACTCTGTTTTACTTGGCTACTCAGAATGTGGCTCTTCGGTCAGGTGTGACCTGGCCTCACCTCTTGAAGTTTTAACCTGTTCACCAGTGTCCTAGCTTTACCCATTATGGTAGCACAGCCAAACCTCAAGATTTCCTGTTGCTCCCAGCCCGAGAAGTCTAGGTTAGCCAAGCTAGCTGACCCGTTTGCTATCTGTTTGACAGATGGGAGAGCTGAGGCCCACAGAAGAGAATCCCGTTCTCAAGGCCCCCACAATGACCTGAGACCTGAAACCAGCTGTTTCCAGCTATTGCCCTAGGGAAGGAAGACCGTGGAGTCTTCCTTGTGTTCCTTCCACTCCCCATCCTGGAGAAACTTCCTGCTCTGCCTCACTGTATCCTCTGCCAGGACTTGATGAAGTAACGCCCAATTGCATTTACAGCTGCAGTAAAGGGGGGCCTGGTTAGGGTGTCCCAGTTCACATCCTGGGACTGTCTGACTTCCAGGCCCACTTTCTTTATTGTAAGTTGAACTTCATAAGATTGCCATTCCCATAGGCCAAAGAATTTCAAATATCTGGTATGCTTAAACTATTGCTTTAGAGACATCCCTTCCCCCATGCAAAAGGAAGAACGAGTCTTGAACTATTTTAGTGGCAGTGAGGGGCAAAGGGTGTTTTTTTTCAGGTGTAAAATAGATTACTATTGCTGAAGATATTGGTCCACAAAGTCCCCCCAAAGAACCTGCATAGCTAAGCTCAAGGATGTCTATCCACAGACATCGTGTATGTCATGGTGGGAGAGATTCAGGGTGCATGGGGTAGAGATAGAGCAGTTCCAGTCACGTCATGAGGGCCCCTCGGAAGCAGAACAAGTCCACATGATAGGAATGTAGAACGTCACAGAACACCATAGCTGGAATGGCACAGAGGGAAGCTGGCTGTTGAGGAATGTCATAAGATGCTTTGGAATGTTAAAGAATGTCACAGGGTATCACGGGATCTTGTAAATGTCAAAAGATGCTGTAGAATGCACTGCTTGGTCATAAAGTCATCGGATGTCAAGGACCACTTTCCAGTGCTACCAGGCAACGTTGCGGAGGACTGTAAATTTCATTCACGATGACTTGGACAGTCCTCCTGGTCTGTAACAGGCGGTTTGCTGGGAAGTCACAGCATGTCATGGGAACCTCAAGCCCGGGAAGTACTTTGGAGATCACATGGACTCATTTGCACGTTTTGCAGATGGGAAAACTGAGGGTGGTGCCACACAGTACTTGTCTGGTGGACATACTATTGGAGGCAGGAACAGATTTGAGTCTCTGGCCTCCCAGGCTGAATCGCCTCCCTGGGCCAGGGGCTCTTGGGGACTAATTAACCCTGTGATGGAAACAGCGGTGCCCAGGGGGTATTGAGAAAATCTCCCAGTCCTGGCTGGCACTGGCCCTCTGTCAGGATGGGAATTAACTCCATGTGTGGGGCTTTCTGGTCTGGAGCATGAAATAATGAGTTATTTGTGTGGAAATCAACGGCATACCAGTTCTGTAGCCTGGCAAGGGTGGGTGTGTTTGGGGAGCCCTTGAAGGTGCTCTCTAGGCTCTGGGCCACAGAAAGAGCCTCTGGCCTTTCTGGGGGATACTCCTCGCATAGCTAAGGACTTAGAGGTGCCAGTTCGTCTAGAGCTTTTGGTAAGGCTCCAGGGGCTTAGGAGAATGTGGTCAGGAAGAGGGGGGGTGGGAAAACTAGAGAGGGGCCTAGTTTTCATCAGGGGAACCTCTGATGTCATACCGTGCCTTTGTGCCAAAGGTCAGGTGGTAGGAGAGGATGTGAGCTTATAATGTGAGCCTGAGACACCCTTAGCTCTCTTCGAAGATTTTGGGAATGGTGTCAGGAGGCCTTGAGGACACAAGATGGAAAAATGAAGGGGTCTCAGAAGGTGACTGTCTCTGGTCTTGACATCTGGCAGGGAACACTGCTCATGAAAAACCACTCACTGCTTCTCCCCCTTTGTCTCTGATTGCCACATTCTTCTCTGTCCCATCTCTCTTCCCTTCCCTGCTTCCTGGGCCCTTTGGTCCCATGACATATCTTTTCCCCATCACACATCTTATGACTAGTGACCAGCACAGATGGGTGGAACCCTGTAGCTCCCTGCCCTGTGGGTGGGATGGGAGGAGTTTAACAGAGAGCATCCCAGAGCCCTGTCTGCAGTGCTGCTGGGGCAAAAACCCCTTTCTGGGGCTGACAGTTCAGGAACCTTTTCTGGTACACAGTCCAAAGCCAGGCCGAGATGCTCCCTAACCCAGGGGACGAAGATTTGGCAGTGGCGTGATGGAGTCTTTGCTTGCCAAGGAAGGTCCCCCTGATGGGAGCCAGGATTGGCTATGTCTGGCCAACTTTACCATCTCAGTGAATGCTGGGACTTTGCCTCTGGGGATCTGGGCTGGCAGTGGCTTAGGATATTAGGCACACAATCTCTTCACAAAATTTTCCCTTCGCTCTGGGAGTTTGCCCTTGCAGCTGTAAAAATAACAAGGTCCCAGCAGAGCTTGGTGGCATAGCCAAGTTCAGGAAGGACCCAGAAAAAGTGTTCGGAATGGGGTAAGGGGCTCAGGCAAGAACAATCCATGGTACTGGGGGCCTAGCGTCCAGTCAGTGGCTGTGGGGGGCCACCAGGCGAGGGAGCACTAGGCTAAGCCCCTTACTCCTGTTGGCTTTAATGAAGCTCTTCAAGCAGGGTACAAGGCATGCATTGTTGGGAACTCCGTGTCTGGGTATGAACATGTGCATTCAGGTGTATTGCTTTGGTATATATGCTCCTTCACCCAGGTCTCCAGGATTTCTGTAAGAGCTAGGAATGCATATGGTAATGGCATGCTCAGATAGTCTTGAGTGTCTACAAAGATAGCAAAATGGAGGTCTAGGGCTGATATACTAGGTCCCTGCTATACACGCAGGGCCTGTATTTATTTAGTCGTTCAATGTCATGAGGGTTTCTTACCCAACTCTCTTGTCCATCATTCCCAGTCTGGTTCTAAGACCTTGAGCTGTGATGAATTAAGGAAAGGAATAGAGGTATCAGTTGGGCTCCACAACTCTGAATTTTGATTGATTGTGGTTTTCTGAAGTGGTCTCTCAGTCTGTTGCAAAGAGAAGATTTTTTGATGAGGGGTAAGGTCTATACTCATCTGTGGGTATATTTATATTTACCAAATATAAATATTTAGACAAATATTGTTATTTGTACTAGTTATTGTTGTGGTTCATAGATGTCCTAGCTGGATAGAACCATTGATTGCCTCCCTCCTTTAAAAACTTGAATGGAGTCTTCTAGTGCCATGAAAAGTAGACCTTAGGGAGAGAGCTTTCAGGTCAGATCCAGCTCAGGGGACCCCAGGACCTATGTCTGACGTGCATAAGTGTCTTAAGCAACAGAGACTTCCTTTCTACCTACAGGGGGCAACCAAGGGCCATAGCAATAGCCTATAATAGTCTTCCTCAGGGAAGAGCACATTATTAATTGATTATCCAATACCAAGTGGTCAGTCCTGAAAACATATATACACAAGCTACACTAATACAGACTGAGCAGCTTGTATTTATTTAGTTAGGAACACACACACACACACACACACACACACACACACACGTAACAGCAACGAATGGGAAAAGAGGCTATAAATTTGAAAGAGAGCAAGGAGGGGTATATGAAGTGGTTTGGAGGGAGAATGGGGATGGTGGAAATGAGGTAATTCTATTATAACCTAAAAAAGCAAATAAAAGAGACTTTTTAAAGAATGGAATAGACGCGAGCTGAAAGAGAGAAGGAAGGGGAAAGTCGAGAGGCTGAGGGGAGCTACCGGATGAAGAGCTGGGGAGCAAGGAATAAGAATGAGATGGGGAGGGGGGACTGGGTATGGGAAAGGTGGTTGCAGGGAAGGTATGAGGGCATAGTGACCAGGGATGGGTTAAGGAGACATTCTTCTGCATTCTAACCTGGATCCCTTCCCAGAATCTTGAAGTCTGAGTTTAGGCTGGAATTCACTTGTAATCACTAATTGATGATATCCTTCGTGCCTTTGAAGATCATTCTCTGCTGAAGCTGGACTGTCTACCATCAGAACCTGTAGCTCCATCAGCTTGAGTCTGGGAAGATGGCTTGAGTCTGGGTTTGAAAAGAAGGAAGTCATTGTGAGACAGGCAGATACCCACAAGAAAGCCTTCCGACGACAGGCACCGGACCCTGGACACCTGTCTCCCTGCTCAGAACGGCTAGGGAGGGTGAAGGGCCACCAGGACTCCCATCCTTAATTTGGACATGGCTGCAAATGACTTTGCATATGACTTCTACCTCAAAAGGTTTATAGTCTAATAGGGGAGAGAGATGAAGTTCATGTGACACGGGGACAGTAATAACAATGACTTCTGTGGCTTGTTCGTTTCACTCAATTTAGAGGAAGTCCTAGAGATCTGTTTGTTTCTATAGTTCTGGGGTCACATTTGCCTGCTGGAGTGCCTGGCTTTTACGTGGGTGCTGGAGGCCTGGTGGATCTCTTACAAAAATCACATGAGGTATCTTGTGTTCTTTCCTCCCTTAAGTTTTATGTCTTTATTTTTAATTTTTTTATTATATTTATTTAGGGGTGTGTGTGTGTGTGTGTATGTGTGTGTGTGTGTGTGTGTGTGTTTCATGTGAATCTTTGGGAAATGAGCATTTGGAAGTCAGAGGATCAGAAACTGCCTGGTTCTCTCCTCCTGCCAATTGGCTTATGGACATCAAAATCAAGTCATCAGGCTTGACAAGAGGAGCCCTCTCTCTGCTCCTCCTTTCCACCTCCTGAGTGCTGAGGAACACCATCACAGATGGCCTTTGAGCAGAAACAACTTGGGACTCCTTGATTGGCAGTGGGCTCTTTATTAAGGCAATAACATCCCTTTTAAAAGGGGACACGGGCTTCTTGGTCCCCACCAGATTGTTCCCCCAGAAGGAACTGACTCATAACTTCTCGATTGTGTATGCTAATTAACGCCTCAGGATGGAAGATGGCATGCCAGAAAGTATTAGCAGAGGATTAGAGTCGGGACTTTGAGCCATATGATATGTGCCCTACCTCTGGGGACAGATGTGGGATTCAAAATTCCATAAGCAGTGCTGTTCGATGAAACCCAAATAAAATGTGGATGCTGACTGTGATGGTTCGTATATGCTCGGCCCAGGGAGTGGCACTATTTGTAGGTGTGGCCTTGTTGGAGTAGGTGTGCCACTGTGGGCTCGGGTTTTAAAACCCTTATCCTAGCTGGCTGGAAGCCAGTCTTTCCCCAGCAGTCTTCAGATGAAGATGTAGACCCCTCAGCTTCTTCTGCACCATCCCTGCCTGGATGCTGTCATACTCTTACCTTGATGATAATGGACTGAACCCCTGAACCTGTAAGCCAGCCCCAATTAAAGGTTGTCCTTTATAAGAGTTGCCTTGGTCATGGTGTCTGTTCACAGCAGTAAAGCCCTAACTAAGACACTGACTCAGATGAACTTCCCAGATTGGCAGGACCATGCTTATTGTCACAGGCTTATGTGGTGAGAGGACCACAGGTCCCTCCTGGAGAAGGAAGCTTACACTATCCTCCTGGCCTCTTCTTTAGATAGTTCTCTGATTTGCATCTTCTCGGTGGTCATGTATGCTGCCTTATGCTGAGTTCTCTGTGAGGGAGAAGTGGAAATCCCCCAATTTGTTACCAGCTGGTCAAAAATGAGGACATCTCAGGAAACCTCAGAGTTGCAGTTGATGTCTGAAGCAAGACCAGCCGTGTGTGTGTGTGTGTGTGTGTGTGTGTGTGTGTGTGTGTGTGTTGGGGAGGTGTGTTTTTAAACATGTAATCTGTCAAACATTGGGTAATTGTGGAGCTAGAAATGATTGCAGGCAGGGAGTGGGGGAAGGGAGAAAGGGGGGCGCAAGAGCCTGACCTGGCTTGGCCAGATAGCTTAGAGGGTAAAAGTACTTACTGCCAAACTTGATATTCTGAGTTTGATTCCTGGGATGCACATAGTGGTAGGAAATACCTAACCCCCAAAATGTGTTTTTTGACCTCCACATGCTGGTGCCATGAAGAGCCACTGTCCTCCCTTCACCCTCTGAGCCAGAGAAAGAAATGCAGAGAATGCCAGAGTGGACCATCAGAGCAGAGATGGAGCCTTTAAAAAAGAGACACGGCTGTGAGGGCTAAAGCTCTGTTTTAAGTTTCAATTACTGTGCTTGAGAGATCTATAAAACAAAAATGCCTTTAACCTGTAAGCCCCACGTGCCGAAGGACAGGTAACTTCCTGGAATGCTAGGGGCTATTGTTCACGTAAAAGAATAAGCCATGTGTTTTCACTTCAGTAAACAGGGCTGGTTGTTCCAGCTGCAAAAGCTGTGCTTGATCACAGGGTGGTGGAAGATACGTAGACCGGAAGTTCGTAGGCCGGAAGTTCGACAGGGTTTATGCTTGCCCCTGAGTGGATGAAGGTGGGAAGTACGTACTCTTATGGGTTTAGACTTTTTAAGCCTCTGACTTAATGCGTGCCATACTCTAGGAATCTCCAGTATAGACTTGCCCAGTGTCCATCATCCCGGCCAATATTTAACAAAGCTTGCTTCCAATTTGGCTCAAAGATTGTGGTTCTGGTCTTACTCTCACCGGGTGGGATTGACAAAGCCACTCCAGCAAGGCAAGTTGGAAAATGAGACAGTGAAATTCTTTTCTCCATTCTCTGGTCTCTTACTAATGGACTGACCTGGATGGAAAGCAAACAAATCCATCCATGTCAGGTCCCCAGAGGCACAGCCAAGTCAGCATGGATCCAGAGGGGCTAATGTTCAGTTCATTTGCCCTAAACAAAATTGCCTGCCCACTCCCTCCGTTCCCTTTCCTTTCTTGCATAATGAAATCAAATGAGGGACTGGAAGCCCTTTGGCCACCTTTTGGAGATCACCTCTAGGAGAGACAGAAGAAGAGACAAGAGGGCACAATGCCTAAATGTGTTCAGGGAAGGCCTTTGCCTCCCTCTTCTGCCATAAGTATCTGTTTTCTAGGCTCTGCTGCCCAGCTTAGTTTTTATCTCCTAACTTCTACCTTTAGCTTGGGGCTGATACATGGAGCTCTCTACCATCAAGCTGAAGAGAAGGGGTAAAGGGCATAGTATTCTCAAAGGAGATTAGATGAGATCAGGTTCTTAAACACTACATCTCGGGCTGGAGAGATGGCTCAGCGGTTAAGAGCACTGACTGTTCTTCCAGAGGTCTTGAGTTCAATTCCCACCAACCACATGGTGGTTAACAACCGTTTATAATGGGATCTGATGCCCTCTTCTGGTGTGTCTGAAGACAGCTACAATGTATTCATATATATAAAATAAATAAATAAATCTTTTTTTAAAAAAAGCAGCACATCTCTGTTTCTTACAGCTTAAGACAACTGGCAGAAATACCAGTCTCTTCAAATATACTCTTGCTATGACTTCATAAAGAAAGAATTAAAGCAACACAGAAACAATGAGAATGATCAAAAGATTATATTTCATCCATTCTGAGCTGTGTTGTGAACCAGCGAAGTTGTTTTTTTGTTTTTTGTTTTTGTTTTTTGTTTGTTTTTTGAGACAGGGTCTTAATTGTAGCCTGGCTGCCCTGGAACTTATTACGTAGATCTGTGTGGCCTTGAACTCAGAGAGTTCATCCTGCCTCTCTCTGCCCTTAAAATTATAGGAATAAAGGGACATACCGTCATGCCTGGCTTGATTTTTATGTAGAATTCCTAACATAATAAAAGCTAATGATATAGGGTTAAGTGAAAAATTGAAATAAAGTACTACAGGGATAGGAGGCTCTCTGATCCTGTTCTTCACACACCAGCAGCCCTGTAAAAGAAGGTAAATTAGCAAGAGGAAAGAACACTTAAAAAACCAGTTTCCTGTGACGTGGGAGCCTTCAGAAAACTGGTTTTATGATCAGGTGTGGTAAGGAAGATAGTCATGCAGAAGTGAACAAGGTTGAACAGCAGGATTTGATGTTTACAGATAGAGTTGGGGACCCATCATGGCCTCTGCTCAAATCTTCCTTGGTGGCTTTAGCATTCTTTCCTCCTAGGAATGGGGCAGGACCCCTCTAGGATGAGCACCTTCCAGAGAGAAAGGACAGTGCTTTTCCCTAGGTTTTAGGGCTTTGGGTGGGGCAGGTGTTCTTTTCTATAGCCTGCCTCAGGGAGCAGAGTTCTGGCTTCTATGACTCATTCTGAAGGAGGAAGAGGAACAAAGTCACAGAGGACAGAAGAAGGTCAAAGGGAATTTGCTTCAGAAACTTTTCAGGAAAGCTTCAATAAATTGTATTTTATTTATTTATTTATTTATTTATTTAGAGACAGAGTTTCTCTATGCAGCACTGGCTTTCCTGGAACTTGCTCTGTAGGACAAGCTGGCCTCCAACTCAAACATCTTCCTGCCTCTGCCTCCTGAGTTCTGGGATTAAAGGTGTGCACCATCACCACCTGGCTTTTTCAGGGTCTTTTAACTCACTGTGCTCAGATGCCAAAGGGCCCAGTTTTGTGGTATCAAGATTTGAAGAGCCGCCATGGATTTTGGCGGAGCTTTTCTCCTGTGGTTCTGTACTTCTCTGCTTCTGTCATTTTTTACATCGACACTATATCCTTTTTAAAATAAGAAAAAAAAAATGTGCCTTTAGAGAGTATCTCAAATAGGAGCTGAGAGGATGACCCCGCCAATAAAGTGCTTGTCACACATAATGGAGCCTCTGAGTCTGGTCCCCAAAAATGATGTTGAAAGAAAAACAAAACAAAACCTTTGCCAGGCATGACAGTGTGCACTCTTAATCCCAACACTCAGGAGGAGAAGGCAGGATCTCTGTGAGTTCTAATCTAGCCTGATCTACATAGTGGGTTCCAGTCAGCTTGGGTTAAGATATCAGCTCAAACAACAACAGGAAAACTCTGGGTTTAGTGGTGCATACTTGGAATCCCAGTGCTGAGTAAGTGGAAACAGAAGATCCCAGAGGCTTGTTGACCAGCCAGTCCAGCCCATGTGGTAACTTGGCAACTAAGAGACGCTGTCGCAAAAAGAAAAAGAAAGAGACCAATAAAAAACGAAACACTGGCTCCTGAGAAGCAAACCTGAGGTTGATCCTAGTCTACACACATGACACACTCATCACACACACACACACACACACACACACACACACGAACACACACACACACGAACACACACACATCACATACACATACACACATACCACATACACATACACACACATACACACACATACACACACACGAACACACACACACCACATACACATATACACACAAACATACACACACCACATACACATACACACACACACACACATACACACACAAACACACACACATCACATACACATACACATACAAACATACACACACACCCCACATACACATACACACACAAATACACACATACACACACATACACACACACACACACACACACACACACCTAGCACTTTGACACCTGGCCACACACATGCCCACAGAGACAGCACTCATGAGGGATCCACTGTGCTGATTAATCTCGATTTTTAATTTCACTAGATTTAGAATCTAGGAGACAAATTGCTGTGGACATCTGATGAGGGAGTTTCTAAATTGGGTTGGGGTGGTAAGACCTGCCCTAAAAGTGGAATCCTGGATTGAATAGAAAAAGAGGGCATGGGAAGATGGCTCAACAAGCCTGAAGACCTGAGTTTGATCCTGAGGACCCACATAGTGGAAAGAGAGAACTGACTCCTGCAAATTGTGCTCTGACCATACTCTTCCCATGGCATGTGTGTATCCTCAGCCTCACTTACAAAAAGTGAATTCAGAGGCTGGAGAGATGGCTCAGTGGTTAAGAGCACTGACTGTTCTTCCAGAGGTCCTGAGTTCAACTCCCAGCAACCACATGGTGGCTCACAACCATCTGTAATGGGATCTGATGCCCTCTTCTGGTGTGTCTGAAGACAGCTACAGTGCATTCATATACATAAAATAAATAAATCTTTAAAAATGTAAATTCAGTAAAAAACGGAGCTGAGCGATAGCATTCATCTCTCTCTGCTTCTTGATTGCAGACTCAATGTGATCGGCTACCTCAGGCTCTTGCCTTCACAGCTTCCTCACTAGGATGGGCTGTAAGCCACACTTAAACTGACTTATACTTCCCTGGCTTTTACTTTTAGTTTTTGGATAGGGTCTCTGTAGCCCTGGCTGGTTTGGAACTTCCTATGCAGACCAGGCTGTCCTCCAACTCATAGAGATCCTCCTGCCTCTGCCTCCCAAGTGCTGGGATAAAAGGTGTGTGCTGTCACCCTGGTGAGGCCTCCTTAAATTCTTTTCATTGAGTATTTTGTGGCAGCTATGAGGAATGTTTCTCTGACAGTCCAAGATTGATTAATGATGTCTGCCATGGGTGGAAAAATGAGTAAGCTGTCAGATGTTTGCTGGACATTTGCCAATTCTTGTGTAGACCTCAGGGTACCTGCGTTTGTAACTAGATAAGCACCCAATTCCGTCAGGAATCCTAATGACTTATATTTCAGGTACCATCTGCCATGGGTGTTGTTGGAACACTGAGGAACTGTGGCTTGCCAGGGGATCGTCTTTGTTATCTTCCATGCATGAATGTTGGCCTCACATCTTCTGTTCCATTCTCTGGCTTTCTGAGTCATAATCCACCAACCAAGACCTTGGACTTGTGTCTTGGCTTGGTTTTCTTCTTTCTAAGGGTCTCACATTGTAAAGAGTGGTCTTGCTTTAATCTAGTTTGCCTACCCGCCTCAACACCAGAAGTTGGAATCCTCCATATGTCTTTGTTTATATGGATCTAAGGTTCAGACTCTAGGACTGCTGATTCCATCCAGACCAAAAGTAAATGCCAAAGTACTCCGGGGCTCTGGTTTGCCCCCAGCCCCACAGTGTTTCCATTTGTCTGCTCAGTCCCATGCTGAGTCTTCCCTAAGTATTCCCTGCTTCCTCTTTTTCCAACATCCCTCAATACTGAAAACTTCTAAGTTAGTTGCATGACTTTTCCTTGGGAGACATAAAGGAATATCTGTTTACCTCAAATAGGCACCAATAGGCCAAAGAAACAATTTCATTAAGTCCAGGTGGTGAAACCAATAAACTTCTTGGGATTACTTACAGTGGTGGAGTTTACTCACAGGGGGTCTCAACCCTGCCCCAGCATGGATGATTATTAACAAAAGCTGCATCTCTGGAGATACAACCTCAATCAACCTTCTTCCTCCCATGTACTCTGAATGTCCAAGACCATCGCAGCTGGGATAGGTTTACATGCAGTTGTGGGATGGGACAAGGAGTGAGTGGCTGGGATCTCAGGCCAGAGAATGTTAATGGGTCCTATCTTGGGACGGTCTCCTGTGGTTGATTACATAGCCTTTCTGATTTCAAGGTGGCAATGGCCATACCATGCTCAGAGGACAGAGTTGAATTTTGAATCGTCTACAGGTACACTCACAGCATTGTCCAAATGCCATCTCAAATACCCACCTCCTTCTCAGACTGTCTGGAGTCATGAGAAGATGACATCATTGATGTCAGCCTCATTTCTGCTTCTCACTGAGAACCCCAACATGAGACTGTCCCCATAGCCATAAGAAACTCCCTGTCTCATTCATTGAGAGAGCCTGAGGAGTACGAGGGGCAGGGGCAGGGAAGAAGGGACTGGAGCATGCTGGCCAGTTCCCTCTTCACCATTGTAACAGGAAGGATGAGCTATGGTCAGAGTGGGAATCAGGTATGATGTTTAACCAGCAGTATTTGAACCCAGACCTAGGATGCCTTCCTTGAGTTCAACTCCCATCATCCTTTGCCCTCTCCTCTTCTTTCTCCTCCTCCCCGTTTTTCTCCTCCCACTTCTCCTACTCCTTCCCCTTCTCCTCTTCCTTCTCCTCCTCTTCTCCTCCCCCTCCTCTTCTTTCCATCTCATCTCTCTCTCTCTCTCTCCTACCCTTCCCTCTGCCCTTCTTTCCCTCCCAGAACCTAGGGCTTCATATCTTTCCTCCTTCTTTTCTTACCCCTCCTTTTTGTTCTCTCCTATTGTTCCTCTGTCTCCTTTACAGCTTCTTTTATTCTTGTTTATGTACATGTCTGTGCACCAGGTGCATTCCTGATGCCTATAGAGGCCAGAAGAGGAAAGTCCCGGGAACCATAGTTAAAAGTAGTTGGTTGTGAGCCACCACGTGGGTTTTGGGAGCTGAACCCCTCTTCTCCATAAAAGCAACTGCTCTTAACCACTGAACAATCTTTCCAGCCCCATGTTATGGTTAATTTAGCTGTTTCCTCACCAATGATCATTCGTTCCAGTGCACACGGTTTGTGCATGCATGGATCTGTAGAATAGATCATTGGAAGAAAGATTGCTGGAAAAATATGAACATTTAAATACACATTGCCTGATTGCCATGCAAAAATACTTTCTAAACTTCACAAACCTGCCACCACATATGAAAGAAACTCTTCTCTTCACAGTCTAACCATCAGTGGATATTATTTTACATTTTCTTCAATGTAGGGACAAAATAGCATTAAGTATTTTATGTTGTTTTTTTCAAGACAGGGTCTTACTACTAGCTCTGGCTGTCCTGGAACTCACATTGAGTGTTATTTTAATTCTAAGCTCTATGATTACTGACAACTTTAAGAAGATCTTATTTTTATTATTTGTTTCTTCCTTATTTAATATTTGTATTCCCCTCATTTCTCTGTTGGCTTGTTCTTAATGTACTTGTATGTGTTAATTATTAATATCCTATTCTAGATGCTATGAGCTTTCCCTATCTATTAGCTTCATTTGATAATATAAAACTTTTATGAATTTCCCCATCTCTCTCTCTCTCATTTCCATTTATTTACTTATTTACTACATTTTGAACTGTGTTTATGTGTTAGTGTTGCAGAGGTGGGGTTACAGGTCCAGGTGCCTGTGTGGAGTGAACAGCTTATAAGACTCAGTTGTCTCCTTCCACCATGTGGGCCCTGAGGGGCACACTCAAGTAACCAGGCATGGAAGCGGCAGTCTATCTAGTGAGCAGTAGGCTCCATGGTTGTTTATTTTGTTTTGAGAAAGGTTTGATTAGGAGACCCTGGCCGGCCTAGAACTCATAGAGATCTGCCAGCCTCTGCCTCCTGGGTGCCGGGATGGAAGCCAGGCACCACCACACTCTAGTTGTTGTTGTGGCTCTTTTTATTTTAGGTCAATGAATGTTTTATATTCGTGTAGGTGCATACATGTAGATGTGTCGCATGTAAGTATGCACATCACATGCATGTCTGGTGCCTGCAGAAGTCAGTAGAGGGCATCAGATCCTGGGACTGGAAGTACAGGTGGTTGTGAGCTGCCATGTAGGTGCTGGGAATTGAACTTGGGTCCTCTGCAAAAGCAGCAAGTGCTGTTCAGCCCCGTTTATTGATTTTGTTTGTTCGTTTATTAGTCTGTTTGTTTTACATTTTTTT
>JADRCD010222322.1:19710-46621 GCA_019843815.1 Montemys delectorum | reverse complement strand
TGTGTGTGTGTGTGTGTGTGTGTCTCCTTCAGCTTGAACCCTGCACCTTGTGTGTGCTAGGTAAACACTGCAGCACTGAGCTACACCCCAACCCTGAAAGGAGCCTTGGCAAGGGAGCATTCAAAGACGAGGGTAAGCCAGGTCTGTGTAGAAAAGCGTGGGATTCTCAGTCCAGATGGAGGCCACACACTCAGGAAGGAGAAAGGCATTTCCTGTGAGGTGAGAATGATGGAAAGAAAGAAAGGCAAAGGGCTGGAGAGATGGCTCAGCAGTTAAGAGCACTGGCTGCTCTTCCAGAAGTTCTGAGTTCAATTCCCAGCAACCACATGGTATGGCTCATAACCATCTGTAATGGGATCTGATGCCCTCTTCTAGTGTGTCTGAAGAAAGCAATGGTGTACTCATATACATAAAATAAATGAATCTTAAAAAAAAAGGAAGAAAGAAAGAGAGAGAGAGAGAGAGAGAGAGAGAGAGAGAGAGAGAGAAAAGAAATGCAAGCAAAGAAAATGGATATTTGAGGTGATGGTTTCCCTGGCAATTTTGCCAAGTTCTTAAAATGGTCTATGTAGAAGCACTATGTTAGCTTCTGGTGGCTCCCAAGCCTCTTACAGAACAAGAAATTTCTATCGTTGCATCAAAGATGTCTTCCTTTAATGCGGTTCAGTTCTAGCCTAGACAGAACACTGTAGCATGCCCAGAAAAGAACCATGGAGAACCAGAGAAGCAAAACACCTCCCTCAAAAGCAGGCAGGGCAGTAAGAGTAATTAAAAAAAAAAAAAAAAAAAAAAAAAAAAAAAAGAAGCATACTACCAATTACAAAGGTGGGATGGAAGGAACCAGGAGAGACGCAACTCTCAACTCTATGCTGTGCACTGTTCCTCTTCATAACCCTAGTAAAAGACAGCAAGAGGCAAATCCCAGTTACAAGGACAGCAGAGACTCTGTCTCCTTCCTGACTCGTGCCCTCACCATGCATCATAAATATTCCCACAGTCATAAATATCCCTGATGAGGAAGCAGAAGGCTCTTAATTGGCTCCAAGTAATTTTATGGTGGAGGGTGCTGGGCGAGGTTCACAGAATGGGAAGAGGAGGGGGAGGGGCGTCCCAGGAGGACACTGAAGTCTGATCTTCGATGCTGCATCTCTGTGTTAATTTAAACCATGAAAGTGAAAACTGGCTCATGAAAAGACCATATTCTTCCTTTGTCTCAAGCCAGTTCCCTTCGGTTAAATCTTGTGGCAGTTGATGTTCTTTATTCTATACCATTTGAAAATAAGAACCACGACTGGCATTTATTCCAAAGAAATGTTAGAATAATAAGCAAGTATCTTCAGGCAATAACGCACTGTGCAGCAATAAAAAATGTGGACTACTGATCACAGAATATGGATGAATTTCAGAGACAGTTTACAACTCTAGGTACAGTGGGTCTGTAATCACAGCACTCTGGAGGCTAAGGCAGACACATCTTGAATAGAAGGCTAGCCTGAGCTACACAGCAAAGTTCTTCACTAGCCTGAGCTATATAATAAGACTATTTTGTAGTATGTCTTAGTCAGCTTGTGTCAAGTTGACACACAAAACCAGCCAGTACATAGCAGTAATATGTGAAAATCTGCGCTATGTTCCTAGCTTCTTGCCACCTGCCCAAATGTTTTGGATCCATCAATGAAAGACACATACATGCAGCCTTTAAATTTTAATATGCCATCATCAGCTCACTGGCTGGGCTATTCCTGAACCTCCCCACTGATATTTCTGAGTTAATACTTATTAAGTCTATATTTTATCTTTGCTGCCCTGGACCCTCCTAGGCAGCCCTCTTGGGGCCGCTTTCCCCTTTGTACCTACTACATTTGGGGCAATCTCTCCCTCCTGCACCACCTGAGCGTGGTCTGCGTCCTTCGCCCTTCTCACAGTCAGAATGCCTCTTCCTGTTTTCTTTGTCCCTTCCTGGGAATCCTAAAAGTCCCACCTCTGTCTCTCTGCCCAACCATTGGCTACCGGTAACTTTATTGACTAGTCAAAAACCAACTGGGGCCGGAGGGGGCGGGGCGTTCTGTAGAGAGATACCTCAGTGGTTAAGAGCACTGACTGCTCTTCCAGAGGTCCTGAGTTCAAATCCCAGCAACCACATGGTGGCTCATAACCATCTGTAACAGGATCTGATGTCCTCCTCTGGTGTGTCTGAAGAGAGCAATGGTGTACTCATATACATAAAATAAATAAATCTCAAAAAAAAACAAAACAAAACAAAGCTGGGAGCAGGCTTCCTTTAGTCCTCCTTTAGTCCTATGTGCAGGACATTTCAAACAGGTTTTTGGGTAGTGAAATATTTACATGAAAACACAAGCCACTACACTATCTCATGAAAATCACAACATGGGAAAGGATTGCATACTACATTAGCAAAGGAACATTACGGGTTGTAAACACATATGAATATTATGTTTATACACACAAGTTATAGACAGGGACAACAGAAACCTAGGAGTCATTGTGAGCCAGTCCCGAGGTTCGGGAATGGATGAGATTTCACCTGTGCCCACACCACTTCCAGTTCAGCCAGGAGACCTTGGAAAGGAACCCAACCCAGGTTTTGTACCCTAGAGAATTTGACTTGCTGCGTTAAAACATGCTGAAGAGCATCCTACTTAGAAGCCAGGCTGTCCTAGCGAGGTCCTTCCTATCTCAGGATGATGCACACAGTGGTCACATGTGGGAAAATGGGGAGAGCTGGTTGCACCAAGGTCCCCCAGCAAACTGTCTTTGGTTTGGTTTGGTTTGGTTTGATTTTTAACTTAGTACTGGATGCTTTACTTTGCATTTTACAGTATCTGCTTCCCCCATATTGATCATCAAGGCCTTATGGTAAGACAATGAAAACTTACCACACGAAATCAGGTATACTGAAAAACAATGGGTAATTTACTAATAGATTCTATAGAATCAAAAACATTTTATAAAGCATATATTCTAGTACCCTGGCAAACTGTCTTGCACATGATTCTATTTTTCTACTTCCTGTGACAAAATGTTGGGTGAAAGCCACTTAATGAAGGAAAGTTTATTTTGGCTCGTGGTTTGAGAGAATACTATCTACAAAGACAGGCAAAGTATGGAGCAAGCCCCCAAGGTGGCTAGTCACATTATAGCTGCACTTAGGAGACTGAGAGGGGAATGCCGGTGTGCCTGCTGCAATGGTATACCGGCTTCTCCTCTAGTTCTTTTTTTTTTCAGTCTGAGTTCTTATCCCACGGGATGACCCACGTTCAGACTATGTTTTCCCTACTCAGTTAAACACCTCTAGAAACCCCTTCAGGGATAAGCCTAGAGGTGTCTCCTAGGTGATCTTAAATCCAGCCAGCTTGATGATGAAGCTTAACCATCATAAACCTACCCCTTGTTAACTTGGCATCCAAACACATCACTCCAATCCCTAACACTCCACTCTTGGCCTCATAAAAGGCCCACAGCCATCTCAGAATACAAAATGCATTCAGTTCTTCTCCAAGAGCCCCCTAAGCCTTAATGGTTCTGAATTGTTCAAGCATCAGAGTCTTCTAATACTCAGAATAATCCCTTAACTGTGAGCTCCTGTAAAGTTGAAAATAATAGTAAGTTTCCAGGGCTGGAGAGATGGCTCAGCAGTGAAGAACATTTACGGAGAACCCAAATTCAGTTCCCAGCAACCACGTGAGGTGGTTCACTGCATCCAATTCCAGCTATAGGGGATCCAATGCCCTCTTCTTGACTCTGTGGGTGCCCCACCCCACACACATGTTAAAAATAAAATAAATCTGTTTTTAAAGTTACATATCTTCAATATATATTAATAGAATAAACATTTTATTCCAGAAGGGAAGAACTATACCAGAATGAGGAGAGACTGAACTGAAGCAAGATGGAAATGTATCAGAGTAAACACCAAATCTGTAAGCTCCAAATCCAGCATCTGATGCTATGATGGAATTTTCTGGGCTCCAATAGACTTAGGCAGCCCTGCTCCCCAGCGCTGCCTGCTCTTAGCACACATAGCCTCTCTCTTGGGCTAGGTCCCCTTTGTGCCTTCAGTTTTCCTCAGAAGATGTGACATGATCCTGGCATCTCAAACATCCTAGGACCATCAATGTAGCTGATCACTCACCTTCACAGCTACACCCATTGGCCTCTCAGAGGGTGTCCAACCTTGCCTCACTCACCTCAGCGCCTTACAGGCCCTGGTGAAAGCCTCCATTACCACCCCTAAAGCTTGCACAATCAACACCATATAGATAATGCTAACAAGTTCTTCAGCCAGCTCAATATGGTCTGGCCCACTTCTGCCACTGTTGTAATAGCCTCTGTGTGCCTTGGTGGCCAAACAAGAGAGGGAAAAAATCTTCTATAGGTAGTTTCTTCTTTTTTGTTTGTTTGGTTTTTTTTGTTTTTGTTTTTCGAGACAGGGTTTCTCTGTGTAGCCCTGGCTGTCCTGGAACTCACTTTGTAGACCAGGCTGGCCTCGAACTCAGAAATCCTCCTGCCTCTGTCTCCCAAGTGCTGGGATTAAAGGCATGTGCCACCACTGCCCGGCATTTTTTTTTTTAAGATTTATTTATTTATTATATGTAAGTACACTGTAGCTGTCTTCAGACACACCAGAAGAGGGCATCAGATCTCATTATGGATGGTTGTGAACCACCATGTGGTTGCTGGGATTTGAACTCATGACCTCCGGAAGAGCAGTCAGTGCTCTTAACCATGTTGAGAACTCCTTTAGTTAGATTCTCCATTCAGTTCTCTCCTTTCAAATAAGTTTGCATTTTCACAGGGTGGAGCTTTAGTTGTATGGGGTCTTGCCCTCAAGGCATATATTCTATTCCTAGTGACAAGTGAAAGATTTCTCCTTGATTGTGCCAATCTCTCTAACAAATCCAACTGCTTTCTCTACACCCTCAACCACAACTTCTAACACCCATGTCTTAGTCAGGGTTGTCTAGAGTCACAGAATTTATGGTAGTCTCTATGTAGTAAAGGAATTTATTGATGACTTACAGTCTGTAGTCCAACTCCCAACAATCAACTCCCAACAACAGTCACGGCAGCAGCTGTGAATGGAAGTCCAAGGATCCAGCAGTTGCTCAGTTCCACAAGGCAAGCAGGTGAAGCAGAGAGAGCCTTCCTTCTTCCAATGTCCTTATATAAGTCTCCAGCAAAAAGTGTGGCCCAGGTTAAAGGTGTGTGCCACCACACCTTTAACCCCAGATGACCTTGCTTGAACTCGTAGATCTTCCAGTCTTAATCTTCTAGGATTCATAGCCACTATGCCACCACACCCTTAATCCCAGATGATCTTGAACTCATAGAGCTTTCTATGTTAATCCTATGGGATTCATAGCCACTATTCCTCAAGGTCTCCATGCCAAGATTCAGGTCAGAAACTTGTATCTCTCAGGCTCCAGATTAGGGCCACAGGTGAGCCTTCTAATCCTGGATTGTAGTTCATTTCAGACATAGTCAAGTTGACAACCAGGAATAGCCACTACAACCCGCAAGTTCTCATCCTCCCCAAACGGCTCACATTCCCAGCTTCCCACTCCATTTGCTGCTCTTCTTCATTGCAAACCGGAATAAGAGTAGTAAGCAGTAATCACAGTGCTGGCTATTACACTCTCTTGAAATGTCCTATTTCAAAAAATCTTTATCTTTTGTTTCTCATAACATGGGAAGGGTACAGATTCTTTGGCAAAATAAAACATCAATGGCCTCTAATTAAGTTCCCAATAGAGTTCATATTCCCCTCTGAAACCTCATGAGCAAAGTCTTACTGTTTATATTCTTCTCCATTCTGATCCTTCCAGCTCCCACCAAAATGGTCCACTAAGCTCCGTTTACAACATTATAGGGCCTCTCTAGCCCATACCTCAAATTCTTCTCATTCCTGCCATAGAACAGCCTCAAAGACCTATGAAATACAGTCAGGTTTACCAAAACAACAACCCTACTTCTGGTACCAATTTTCTACATTAATTACTTTTCTCACTGCTATGACAAAACATCTGACAGCAGTCACTTAGGACAGCAAATGTTTATTTTGGTTAATGGTTTGAGGGAACACAGCCCATCACAAAAAATAGGTGTGGTTTCAGGAGAGAGACAGCTGGTCACAATGCACAGGTAGCCAGGAAGGAAAGAGATAAATGTAGTTGTAGGTGGCTTCTTTCTTCTTCCTCATTCTACCTCAATCAAGGAGATATTGCTGCCTACCTTCAGGGTAGATCTTCTTTTCAGTTAACCTTCTCTGGAAATGCCCTAAAAGACCCTAAAAGGTGCATCTCCTAGGTAATTCTAAATCCAGTCAAGCTAAGAATAATGAACCATTAGAGTAACCTATTCAGGAAAAGAAAGTATGAACAGTGGTTGGGAAACAGCCATAGCGGTAGAGGGAGGCAGATCCTGAGAAAGAACAAGAGTGACCTTTCTGGTGGAAATGTTCCATAGAACTTGGTGAGACTTTGCTTTGCCCAGGTGATTATAGATGTTAAGACTCAGCAAATGATTCACGAGTCTTAGTGTTCTATTGCTGTGAAGAGACACCATGACCAAGCAGCTTTTATAAAGGAAAGCATTTAATTGGGGGCTTGCTTATGGCTTCAGAGGCTTAACCCACTATCATCAGGGTGGGAGCAGAACAGTACTACAGGCGAGCATAATGCTGGAGAAGAATCTGAGAGCTTTACATCCTCAGATAGTCAGCAGAAAGAGAGAGACAGAGTGAAACCTCAAAGCCCACCCCCAGGGGCACACCTCCTCCAACAAGGCCACACCTCTTAATCCTTCTAAACAGTTTACATTCTGGGGAATAAGCACCCAAATAATTGAGCCTATGGGGTCATTCTTATTCAAACCATCAGAACACATGTTGTTGACTCTAAGTTTACAGACTGAAGAATAACCAAGTATGATGATTTATATGCTGAAGGGAAAGGTGCACTAACATCTGCAGTTTGCTTTGAAATTCATCATGAAAATAAGATGGATTCATGGGTAGATATAGGGATGACTGATGGATGAATAAAAACACAAACACTTTAATAAAATGTTAATGGCAGGGTCTGGGTGGCTCATATTGTACCTCATCACTATGCAAGTTATTTTTTCTTTCAAATATTTCACAATAAAATAAAAAAAAAGAGGTAACTTTTAAACAGCAGTGATTAACTGGTTAGCTAGGTACAGGGAGTTTAATAGAGATTTTCCTAATCCCATTAACCTAATGTTACAGGTCAGAAAGTTGAATTCGAAGGCTAAGTGGATTGCTCAGAGACACATGGCTATAAACACTGAGCTAGACCTGCTGGATTCACCTATATGCTTGTAGCAGAATTTTCCCCCAACTAATTTAAATATTAATACAACAAGAAGCCTGTGATTGGGCAGTGGAAAAGGAAGGTGGGTGGAGATTTTTAGAGATGGGAGATAGAGGATGGAGAGGAGAAGGAAGGAAGATGGAGGAAGAAAAAGACAATTCAGATTCTGCTTGGCTTTAAATAGCCACAGGTAGCTTTGAATATCTTATAAGGAATGGATAATTACAGGACATTTTGACTTATATAGGTAGACAGTTTATATCAATGTCAATTGGCTCTGAGTTAATTGTGTAGGTGTCTTGTGGGGTAAGAATTTACTGATATATATCTGACTTATAAATTATAAGCTTCTAGAATTTTGATTTTACTGGGTTACTGGGATTTGGGACTGCTGACCACAGGGGGTGGATAGCTGGGAATGTGAGCAGAATCCACAGCAAGAGAACCTCCAGATGGGCAGTCGCAGCATGGGGTTAGCTATGGAGGGAACGAGGTCACCGGGAAAGTGGCCAGCGATAGCGCAGGATGGGGCATTTTTTTAATATTTCCCACAAGACATGCTGACACTTAGAACTCCATAGGCTTTCTGCACTCAGGGAGAGGGACACTTGTTTTCATCCTTTTTCCTCTGAGGCAGGATCTGAAGAGGCTAGTCCCTCTCAAACGTCCTTCTTAGTACTGAGTTTAGATTGGCCTCAAAGGGATGAGGGATACATTTCTGATCCTCCACCACAATCCATCAACAGCCCCATGAATATTAGCAGAACACTATGTTTAGGGACTTTGAAAAAATTTAAGATAGTGTCTACATTCAAGAGGCTACTAGAATAGTTAACTTAGCCTGGAGAACTAAACTCTCAACCCAGGCATGATGGTACATACCTATAACTACAGAATTCAGAAGGGTGAGGCATGAAGAGATAGGACAGCTTGGGCTACACAATGAGTAGCCTGGGTTGCTGTGCTGTCAAGAAGAAGAAGAAGAAGAAGAAGAAGAAGAAGAAGAAGAAGAAGAAGAAGAAGAAGAGGAAGAGGAAGAGGAAGAGGAAGAGGAAGAGGAAGAGGAAGAGGAAGAGGAAGAAGAAGAAGAAGAGGAAGAAGAAGAGGAAGAAGACAAGGAGGAGGAGGAGGAGGAGGAGGAGGAGGAGGAGGAGGAGGAAGAGGAGAAAGAGGAGGAAGAAGAAGAGTGAAAGGAGGAGGGGAGGAGGGGAAATGGGGAGAAACAATCTAGACTCTGAACTTGACTTTGGCATAGATTGTATGAACTTGAACATACTACTTCAAGTCTCCTCTTCTATGTAATGAGCACTAATCCCACAAATGTCCCCAATCCTCATCTTTCTTTGACTTTGACCCTGGAAGCACACGATTTATGCTAATAGATGCGGGTGAGGCAAAATGTCTTGCTGGGTGGAAAGTTGACTTCTCTGAAGCAGGGTCTAAGAAGGGCTTCAAAGAATATCCATGGAGGAGAACAAACATCATTTTAAGTAGAGAAAGGGCAGCCTTGGGGGCCCAGAGGCAGGACAAGCAGACTGTGTGGTGTAACATGGGTACATGTGAACAAATGTTGATTTGCTCCCAGATAGGACATTGATAATGGATCAAAGAAATCATTTCACCCACGTCTAGCTTGGGGAAGCAGTGAGTTTATGGGGCTCACTTACGGGAACACAGGTGACTCAAAGGTTGCACCCCTGAGAATCCCACCCTGCGTGGGGAATAACCTACAAAGGCTGCTGATAACCACGGAGTTCCTGATACAGCTTGCAAATAGTTTAGCTGATCACAGCATCTCTTCTTCCCAGCAACTGTTTGCTGATCATACAACCTTAGACAGAGTCCCTGGGGATCTTGTTAAATTCCAGGAGTTTCCTGAGCCTTTTAAATTTCATTTACTTCCTGGCCTTGTATGTTTTACTTCCCGATTCTTAGAAGCCTCCTTTCTTCCTTCAAAGGGGAATGGTTACATTTTGGAGGAAATGGCTGTATAGCAAAATACAAACAGCCTGGGCCCGAGAGGCCACACAGGGACCAAAGTGAGATAGAAGCTTTGACCTTAACATCTGAAAAAGATCCATCCCAGGGGACTGAAGCACAGTGATGTGTGAGGAGATTGGTATCTGAAAAAGATTAATCTGGTTATTTATAGCATGGGTAAAGGAAAAACACCGGCAAGAAATCACCGACGTGCCACCTTATCTTCAAGCTGTGCAGCAAGCGCTCTGACCCTCTGGGTCTTCGGTCTTCAGATCGATGGTGCTCTTATCAAGTGCCTCAGGACAGGAGGAGGCCAGGCTCAGCATACACCCCACCTCAAATGCAACAGCCAGCGCTCGGTACACAGGGGAGTTCCAGATGAAACTTATTCTAAAAGAAGAGCTCAACAGACCTCAACCGAATGGCATCGATAAATGACAGAAATAAGTAGCCAGGGTAAGTGAGATGGCTCCAAGCTGACAACCTCAGTTTGGTTCCCAGAACCTACATGGTAGAAAGAGAGAGCCAACTCCAGAAGTTGTACTCAGACCTTTATACACATGCCATGACAATCACACACACACACACACACACACACACACACACACACACACACACATTTGTGCACACACACAATAAATGAATAGATGCAGAAATAATTTCCAGACAAACGTCAAAAAGAGATTACAGGAGGATGATGCCAAACTACACCACGAAAGATGGAACTGAAATATTACTTTTTTTTTTTTAAACTGGTGTGGAGACATACACTTTTTGTTTTGTTTTGTTTTTTGTTTTTTGGTTTTTTGTTTTGTTTTCAAGACAGGGTTTCTCTGTAGCCCTGGCTGTCCTGGAACTCACTCTGTAGACCAGGCTGGCCTCGAACTCAGAAATCCGCCTGCCTCTGCCTCCCAAGTACTGGGATTATAGGTGTACACCACCACTGCCCAGTGAAATATTACATTTTTAATTGAGGTGGAGCTCCAACCAGAGCTAAGATCCTCAAAGAGCTGGGAGAGCCATTGTGCCTAGAGCTGGACAACCACTGGGCCAGTCTCACTCCCTTCATCTCACCTTTTACCTATTAACACACATCCCACCTCAGGCCCAGTGGGGCTCTGTGCCCAGCTTGGTTTCTTCCACAAAGGCCTGCTCTTTCCTTCCCCTCTGTAGCTTCTCTATAGCTTTGGAAGCTCTCTCTCAATCCTTCACCTTTCTTTCTCTCCTAAACACACATTTAGAGCTTTTCACAATCAGCCCAGGGTCACAAAAAAGCAAACTTAGGGAATCACACAAGACTTAGATCCTTGAAAACATTGTCTTGAATCTCTCAGGTCCTGAAGGATCAACTTTAGCCCGACTCTGGTCTCTAGTGTTTCCTGATCCTCTGTCCTCCACCGGAGGGAAAAATCCCTTTTAGTAAGGATTTCCTCACAGCTGTGTCTCACCACACTCACGAGTGACCTCATGGTGTACATCTCATCTGTGCTGCCTACGAAATCATCTAGAAGGTACGAGTTCCAGTCAATGATTTACCCCTTGTCGTTTCTGTCAGGGATGCAAGGAGCTCTCATTCAGTTGCAGTCATGTGTCATCAGGGCCTATCAATGCCACAAGGGTAAGAATGTGTCATCCTGCTGGCCAGTGGTGGCGCATGCCTTTAACCCCAGCACTTGGGAGGCAGAGGCGGGCGGATTTCTGAGTTCGATGCCCACCTGGTCTACAGAGTGAGTTCCAGGACAGCCAGGGCTATCCAGAGAAACCTTGTCTTGAAAAAACAAAAACAAAAGCAAAAAAAAACAGACAAACAAAAAAAGAATGTGTCATCCAGCCTATCACTACCACAAGGGTAAGAGAATGAGTTGGCTCATTTACTTGACTGACAAGTTGGTGGCTCAGTTCTATCCAAGGACAGGGTTCTACTCCATGAAGGCCTCTCTGTGCGGCCATTTGGCTTGACTTTCACAGCCTAGCCTCAAACATCACACACTGCCACTTTTATGTCATTTATGCATCACAAAGGCATCTTCATCACACACTGCCACTTTTATGTCATTTATGCATCATAAAGGCCCTGCCTCTTCAGTGTGAAAGAGGAGCATAAAAGGCCCCAGGGTCAGCAGAGGACAGCTTGAAGCCTAGCTCCACCGACTATAGGGAGAATCAGAGTCCAAGAACAGAAAAAGTAGTCCTCGAATACCGTGGAGGAAAGTTACAAAGCGAGAGGACACAGCCTCTGTCCCCCCCCCCCCCCCCCCCCCACAAGCTTCTGAGCCAGTGGGAGATGATTTCACAGAAATTCAATTTTTTCTCTTTGAATAAAACCCAGTGCCCCGAGTTTGGCCTCCACCTACTTCTCTACTCACTGGCGCCTCTGTCACTGAGCTCCAGTCTCACTAGTCTTTTCTCTAATACTCTCATAGATCAAGCCCCTAGCTTCCTCCGGGCCTTCGCACTGGCTTTTTCCTGGACTGCCTTCCCAACAGTTTTGCATAGCCAGGTACTTCCTGTCATTTCAGGTCACCAAGCATTTGCCGCATGATACTTTCCTGAGTGTTCCTGAGTGTTTGTCCCCTGCCTCCTGTCACCGTGACACGAGCTGCAGAAGAACACAAAACTCTTCAAGTCCTCTGCCTGGCTTCATCCCTGACTTAGAGCAGTGGATGCTAGGTAAGTCAGGGGTGAGTGCAGCTCCTCCTGTCCAAGCAAACTGCACCAATGCTTCCCTCTAGAACACTGGGACCTCAAGCCCCAGCCACACTACTCAGCCAGCTTGCCTTCCAAGAGTAGGTAAATTGCAAACCCAGTTTCCAACCTAGCTTTGCTGCCTGCCAGACAAGCAAACAGCACACCTCGACCTCACCTGGGCATCTCCCGGGCCCAACTGGCCCAGGTCTGACTCCAGGACAGGTCTTCACTTTGGCTTGATTTCCACCGTCCACCATCCACCAAGGAAGTACCATTCCAATGTCATTAGACTGAGCATGTGTTTCTGACTTTCCTGGGCTGAAAGATAGAAAACAGTCACTCATTAACACCCCAAACGCTTTTCAGAGGAAACGACATGATGCACCAGGACCCCCACGTGTATTTATTTTTAAAATATGTTTTTTAATTTGAAAGCACACGGCCGCTGCAGGTCTGCGGGCCACCTCACCTGCTGCGGTGTGTGATTAGCCAGGCCTTTTCTCACTGGGTGGCATGGACAGCTAATGGACTCAGGCTCCCCATGTATGTTTATCTTCGGTTAATTAAAATTCGCCAAATCTTCCTCCCAGCCCTTGCTCACAGCAAGGCCAAGCCTTGGCTTGTGGCCCTGATCTGGGCTGGCAGGCTAGATGGGGGCGGTCATCCTATTAAATATTAATCTAAGAAAGCCATCAGGCCTATGGGCTTCCACCCCTGAAGTTTTCCCGCTGGGAAGTCACAGATCGATGCCAGAGCTCAGCGCCTGTGGCAACTCTTCCTGCCAGGCCTTGGTCAGCATCAGACACAGGTTTTCAGATCTGTTTGATGATAGATCTGGGCAGAATTCTGAGCACTCTCTCTTAAAAACTGGGGTGAATTATACCACAGGTCTGCCTTGGAGAGGGATGTTAAGCGCAGCATGAACGTATATCTTATAAATGACGAATGGACCGATCTGACAGCATTTATTTGGAAGTGCTGGGTTAGGTAAAGACTCAGAAGCACCTCGCACATCAGATGCCAGTTCGGAAACCGTCTCTGAGGGAAGGGGAAGGTAAGGGTGGCACGGACTCCTCAGAGCCTTCGCTACCCACTTCGGAGATTTGTGCAAGCGGCCAAAGTTCACCTTCGTCTCTTCAGTTGCTCTCAGTCCTGTCCTGGCCCTCAGATCATTCCAGTGGGTACCTTCTGCTGGCAAATTTGGGAGACACAGAAACACGATATGGGGCCCCAGGTGGTAGTGGTACGTGCCTCTAACTCCAGCACTTGGGAGGCAGAAGCACACAGATCTCTGAGTTCGAGGCCAGCCTGGTCCACAGAGCAGAGTTCCAAGACAGCCAGGGCTACACAGAGAAACCCTGTCTCAAAAACAAAAAGGAAATAAAACACAAAAGCAACAACAAGAAACAGTTATCTATCAGAAGGATCTGCCCTGTCCCCAGTACCTGGTCAGTGGCCACATTTAGAATGTGGATCTTTGCAAATGTAATTACTTAAGAAAGGCGGGCCTTGGTCCAAGGACTAGTGTTTTTAGAAGCACATAGATAAAAGAGACCCAGAGACATGAGTATTGCCAATGGGGAGAGAGACTGGAATGATGTATTTGCAAGTCAAGCATCTCCAAGGAACAGTAGACACCTGCAGCTGGAAAGCCGCAGAGCCAGAACCCAAGAAGTCCCCGCCCTGCTGACACCTTTAGACTCACACCTCCAGAGCCAGGGAGAGTAAACGGCTGCTATTTTAAGGCACCAATTTTGTAGTGTTTACTGTGACAACCTTAGACAGTAACAGGCCGGCACCACTCTCTACTTCCTTCTCTGCAGACCGTCAGTCACCCTGAGCCCTTCACATTCTGGGATGTTGAGGACAAAGAAATCCCAACTTCAATATAAGACATGGGTTAAAGTTAAGGGCGTGGCCTCCTCACAGCTCAACTCTTACCAGGGATTCTGGACGCATCACAGTGATTCATGTTCTTGCCCAAGCAGAAGTCAGTGGGTATAAGAAATTATTCTTGATAGAGGATGTCACTCTGCCTCCGGGGTCTTTCAAGGCTCATAAGCTGTCACCTGGACCCTTTAGACTCACACCTCCAGAACCAGAGGGGACAAGACACTGGCATGAACTGATACTTGCCCAGGCCAAAATATAGATTTTCGTATTTTCTATTAATTCGTTCTTCCTCTAAGAGGTGAGTGTTAGGAGGAGGGTGTAACTCAATGGTAGCTTAGTAATTGAATATGCTTGAGGTATTGGGTTTCATACCAGCACGGAAAGGAAGGGAGCGAGGGAAAGAGGAGGAAAGAAGGGAGGAAGTAAAGAAGTAAACAAAACAGCTGGGCTTAGTCTACTTAGTCCTTCTAGAGTTGAAAGCTGAAAATGAAGCTGAGGAGAGAGAGAGAGAGAGAGAGAGAGAGAGAGAGAGAGAGAGAGAGAGAGAGACCTAGGAGAGAGACAGACAGACAAACAAAGACAGACTCAACAACATCATCAGTCAACTGGATCCCAATGACTTCAGCCAACCTCTTCATACAACAGCAGGAGAAGCCACATTCTTCTCACAGCCCTTAAGAGACAGTGCTGAGATCTCGTACCTTTGGGGCTCTAAAGAAAACCTGAATACATTTAAAAGAGTAGAAATCACACAGCCCGTGCTCCCAGGCTGCAAGGAAAATAGAAACTAGACATCAATAGCAGAAGACAGTTAGAAAATACCAACGCAGCTGTACAATGAACAGCACACTTACAATAACGCATGGGTCAGGGAGAAAGTAGCATGAGAAATGTCCAAGCATCTGAAATAAAACAAAAATGTGCAGGATGCAGCAAAAGCACAGTGAAGCTGGCACAGGGTAGGCGTGGGGGGTTGTATGGCACTGAATGTGTGTTTTGGCAACAAAGGAATAGTAAAATCAGTCATTCGAGCTGAGTTTAAGGTCTACAGGAGAAGCTGGGCATGAGGACATGCCTTTAATCCCAGCACTGAGAGACAGAGGCCTCATCTACACAGTGAGTTCCAGGCCAGTTAGGGCTTCATAGTGAGGCCCTATCTATAAACAAACAAACAAATTGAAGAAAAGAAATAATGTGGGCTCAGTGGTATGTGCCTGTGGCCTTAGTTACTTAGTGAATCAAAATGATGGCCTGGCCACTCCTAGGTATGGTTGAGGAAAAGGATTTTATTGTAGACATGAGAGAGAGAATAACCAGAGGCATCTGGAAGAGTCCAGACTGAACTAGGCCATCGGAATAGACTGGGCCATGAGGGGAGAATGAGTCAGGGGAGTGAGAGGAGAAAGAGGGAAACTAAAGAAAACCAAGAGCGCACATGGTCAAGATGGCAGAGGTTTTATAGGAAAGAGAAGCTGGGGGAGGGAAGTGAAGCTGGGGGTTGGAGAGGTTTAGAGTAGAGAGTGAGGAAAGGAAGAGGTGAGGTGGGAGAGGAGGGTGGTGAGGTGGTGGGTAGGAAGTGTTGAGAGGGGCCAGAGCTCTGAAACCGGTACTTGAGGTGCTGAGAGAGCCTGGCAGCCGGTGTCCGCTTTCATTTGTTAATAGGCTCCTCAGTTGACCATTTATCCTTGATTTCTTCCGGACCTACCTCTACCTCTTCGGAGGCTGAGGCTAGAGGATCACTTGAACCTAGGAATTTGAGGCCAGCCTCTGGGGTATCACCAGGCAAGACCCTGTATCTTCAAAGCAAAGAAAAATCAAAGAAACTATGAACAGGAAATCAGCAGAGAAAGCCAGTAAAACTAGAAGCTGATTCTTTGAAAAGATCAGTAAAATGCATAAGCCTTTAGCCAGACCATGAGGAAGAGAAGCTATAGGTCAATGACGTCAGAGATGAAGGGAGGTTATCACCACAGGTCTCACAGGCATTAAAAGAGTAGCGGAGACAGAGCGCAAACAGCTCAGTGTCTCAGTGTCCGTATTTGACAACCTCAATGAAGTGAGTTGAGTCCTCAGAAGAGAGAATCTGCAAGAAGAACCTAACCAATCCGGACATTTTGTGTATGAATGAAGTTAAATCAATGACAAACCGATTGAATGGATTAACCCGTGGCTTTCACCAAATGCTTAAGGAACCATCAATACCAGTTGTCAATAGTCTCTGAGCAGGAGTGTTTCTTCACTCACTCCATGAAGCCAACATGACCACACTACCAAAACTAGTGTCTAATGACATAGACATAAAATTTCTCAAGAAGGGGCTGGAGAGATGGCTCAGACATTAGAAATGCTAGTCCTTCTTGCAGACAACCTGGGTTTGATTTTTCAGCACCCACACAGTGCCTCACAACCTATGTAAACCCAGCTCCACAGCATCCAGTGGCTTCTTTCGGCCTCTGTGAACCCTGCATGCACATGACACCAGGCATACATGCTAGAAAAACACCTAAACACATAATATCAAGTAGACCATCTGGGCAATTGATCTGTGTGGTGCAGCCACAGCATATGTGTGGAGCTCAGAAGAAAGCCTGTCTGCCGGAGAACAACCCTCCTGGGTGGGTTCTGTGGTCAAACTCAAGTCCTTAAGTTCAGTAACAAGAGTCTTTGCCTTCTGAGCCATTCATTGGCCCAAATAAGATGTGTTAAGGGGGATGGGCAGAGAGAATGTCTATTATAATACAGTTAATAATTGGTCCATGTTATTATTAGGTCTTCTTATCTCTTTCCCCACCCCCACACCCCGAGATGGGGTTTCTCTGTTTAGCCCTGGCTGTCCTAGAACTCACTCTGTAGACCAGGCTGGCCTCAAACTCAGAAATGTGCCTGCCTCTGCCTCCCAAGTGCTTCTTGTCTCTTATCTAGTCTAATTTATAAATTAAATTTTATCATAAATATGAAGAACCAGAAATAACATATATAGGTTTCAGGTATCCACAGGCTACATCCTCTTAGAACGTATCCCTTGAGGATGGTAAAACTACTCTTTTCTCTTTCCCATTCTTCACATGTGTGTGCACATGTATATGTCTGTGTGTGTGTCTCTGTGTGTGTGTGTGTGTGTGTGTGTGTGTGTATGTGTATGTGTATGTGTGTATACATGGAGATAAAAGGTTGATGTCCCCCTTCCACCTTATGAGGCAGGACCTCTCAATCAAACCCAGAGCTCACTGATATAACTAGTCTTCCTAGGTGGCTTGCTTTGGGGATCTCCCTGCTTTCTCCTTTGAGGTTGGAACAAATTACATCCATGCCCATCCAGCATTTACGTGGGCTTTAGGGTTCTGAGCTCTGAGCCTCATGCTTGGGCAGCAAGATCTTGACCACCAAGCTATCTCCCGGGGTCCTGGCAGCCTTTCTTGAGACCCATGCTGGCCACGGGGGAGGGAAGAACTCTCTATCACAGCATCTCCAACCTTCTCCAGTCGTGACTGCTTTTCCAGAAGAACTTTTCATGCGATTCTGAGTATATTTGTATATAAAACAGGTAAGTGAGTCAATTACTAATAGTAAATCATAAATGTATTTTAAAAATTATTTGAGTTATATTATTTTATAATTTAAAGACAATCAGATTTGCATACTAATGAGAGAATATGCATATTTATTTTTACATAGAGGATTAAATCTTTACCCAAATACTTGATACTGCATAAGAGAGAACATGAAGGTTTTTCAGAGTTCACTGATATTTTGATTTTATAATCAATGCTAAGAATCTTTGCATAAATATTATGCATACTAACTGTCATACAACCAAAGCTTCAAAAATTGCTGGAAATTCTTTCCTAATCCCAAATTCAAGACAGAAAGTTTTCCAAAGAAACATCCCAATACAACACAATCCAGTGATATCTGCCCCTGATCCATGTATGCTGAGCAATGGCAGTGAGAACATCTCCAGTCTTTTCTCTGTAATTAAACCATTATGTTTCTCCAAGAGCAGAAAACTTCACACTGCAATTCATAACATAACGGCCTTGAGTCTGAGCAGAGTGGTCTAGGGCAGCCCTTGGTGTTTCCTGGCCAGAGAGCATGCACAGGGCACCTGCTGTTGTCCATGTCCATTGTCACGTGATGTGGCACCCTGTGCCCTCCCAGGAACACCTCAGATCCACCCCAAGTTAGACTTCTGAATGGATTTTTGCTTTTGATACATTCAGAAATCTTTTTGCTTTGGCCAAATTTTTCAGTACGCCAGTTACTCACTCCTTTCGGGACATAGACTCAGTTTAAGAAGCTCAGCTCTCTATGATCTTATGGAGACCAACCATGAAGGAATCCTAAAATGAACAGCACCATGAATAAGCTCGCATTCTGGCCTCTGGTACCAGTGACATAGCAGTGTAGAGCCATCAATGGTAATGAATGGGACACTCTAACATGGGGTGCCTATGGAAAGTTGTCCACATGTGGGGACTGGGTTGGGTGTAACTCCTCTGCCACCAACTCACACCCCATCCCCAAACTGCTCTAAAACATTGTGTTTGTGGGGACTGGAGCGATGGTGCAATAGCTCTGGTCCCTGGATCCCACATGGCAATAGAAGAAGAAATAACAAAGTTGTTCTCTGCCCTCTATACACACACACACACACACACACACACACACACACGACATGCATATGCCCATGTTCACACACGCCACACACACACTATTCATAATTATTATTTTAAAAAATCATGCTTGTTACTTGAAAAACAAAAGGGCCCCAGCCAAAAGTCTTCTCTACTCTACACCAGCTGGCCCGGCCTCGCCATCAGCAACTCTCCTGGCATAACAGATTTCTTAAGAGTCCTTCAAAAATATCCTTGGTTCTCATACGTACCAAATGTGGGACCAGTCAGATGGTTCAACCAGTAAAGGCACTTGCTGCCAAGCCTGAAGACCTGAATTCAATCTTCTGGCACCCAAATGGTGGAAGGAGAGAACAGATTCCCATGGGTTGTCCTCCAGTCTCTCCATTGTGTCATGGCATGAGAACCTGTGGTTTTTCCTTCTCTGCCCCATGAATAAACGTAAGAAAAAAAAAATCATCTCAAGTATATCTGATAGGACAAACGTGTGGCTTTTTACATCATAGCTCCCTTCCCCGGGAAGGAAAAAAAAAATGTCTGGAGTTAACCTACAGAAGCTATGCCCTTTCACCTACCTTCTCTGAGCTCTGTTTGAACTTCAAGTGCTCAAATGCCAAACGGGAAAGTTTCTGTGTTTATCTTGAATGTTGGCAAGTTGCCCTGCACATGCCTGGTACCTGAGGTCTGATGGGAGAAATTGAGATCTACACCAACAGAGCAGAGGACTTCACTCTCCGCTAAAAAAAGAACAGGGCAATCTCCCTTACCTCCAAGGGACTGCAGTGAGCAGAAACCACGGGGAGTGCCGGGGAAAACATCTGGCGCCTGGCCGCTCTCCCTCCTTCCCACCGTTTCTCCAGCACCTCTTCCAGAAGCCAGGGGGAAGGAACTTCAGGTCTCCACCATCTACACACTGGTTAAGCACCAGCTTTGACCCAGTTCTGTTTCAAAGCACTACCTACCTCCTTCCTACCTCCCACAGACACCCACCCGGCTGCAGAGTATAGAGAACACTAAGAAAACTGAGGCCAAACGGGACCTGGGATGGTAAAGCCTTTGAGAAAACAGCTGTTTGTTTGTTTGTTTATTGTCGTGGGTTTGCTCCTATCTCGTTTGATTACAAGAGCCTGTTGGGGGAAAATAATAATCCTTTACACTTTAGAGGGGTCTGTGCTGGGCTCCTCCAACCTCCATTCCACTTCAAAACAACTCTGGAGAAAAGGGGTTGAGAATCGCATGCTTTAGCTAAAAGGCCCCTGTCAGACAGTCCTCTTCCCGGGCCCTATCTCCCTCAGTGTGGCTAGCTGACCTTTACAGGCAGTCCCAGAAAGAGGCCTGTGGCTGCAAGGGACAGAGAACTCTATGGTCTTGCAGACCGGGAGAGGCAGGAGCAGCGTCTGCAGTGGCTCTGCCAGCCCCTCATGCAGATCTGTGGATCCTCCTCCTCTTCCTCCCCAGCAGGGCCCGCTGGAGCAGATGTCTTTCAGGCTGTGCAGCATTGCTCCAACCACAGGTCATTTCCCGTCTGAGGAAACTGCCCAGTGTGTAAAGCTTCCCCTCTGCAGCGGGCCCGGAAGGGTCAGATTGTTTCTCTTCCTGCACCCCCTACCCGCGATTTGCGGGACAGGAGGCAGGGAAGTGAAGGGCATAAAGCTGGCCCAAGTGGCTGCTCCCTCCCAGATGCTAGATTGCTCCAGAAGGCCACCTGTGGCGGTGAGCAACTGGCATTTCTCCCAGTATCACAGCCTGATCACCTCCAGGACTCAAACCCCTTCTGATAGAGCTTTGTCCTGACTTTCTCCTGCCCTCTTGCCTCTTCCCCTTCAGGTCCTCCTTGGGAAGCTGTGGAAACCAGAACCCACTCTCTCCAAAGCCAATTTAAAACTATTTCTCTACTCCATTCCCTGTTCTTTCGTGTAAACGCTGACCTCAGGACTGGAGAGATGGCTCGCTGGCCGTTCTTGCAGAGGACCTGGGTTTGTGTCCCATTCCCCATATGGTAGCTCGTAGCCATCTGTAACTACAGTTCCAGGGGATCTGCCGCTTTCTCTTGGTTTCTGTGGAAGCCAGGCACGCATGTGGTACACATACATAGACATAGGCAAAATACTCATAAGATAAAATCTTAAAATACAAAAAGACATCCGACAACAAATGTTGGTGAGAATGTGGGGAAAGAGGAAGCCTGGTTTGGTGCCGGTGGGAGGGCAAATTGAAACAGTCACTGGGAGAGAATCAGATCCGAGTCTCCAAAACAAAAGAAAAGAGAATTAGCATATAACCGACCTCGACCATCCCTAGGCCTGCGCCAAAAGAACTCCAAGTCCTGCCTCAGAGGTGTCTGCATGTACACATACTCAGTGGTGCTGGGTTTACTCTCACAAGGAAATGCAACCAACCTGGACGTCCATCAACAGAAGAATGGGTGATGAAGATGGGGTTCGTGTACAAAACAGAGTATTATTCAGCTGTAAGAACATGAAACTTGAGATCCAGGAAATGAATGGATCTCAAAAGCATGACATTAAGGGAGGATAATCTTAAACTGAAAAGGTTAGCTCAGGAGCTTTGGGAAGGTCATGGAACACTTGCCCCTCCGGAAGGGAGAGGCTAATTAACGTTCCTCAGAGCACAGGGTGGGAACTGACCTGCAGGTGGGGACACATTCCACAGACAGACCGTTGCCCATCTTCAGACAAGGGAAGTCCTTGCCACCTCATTCCCTGAACACCAATCAGTTTAAAATGTCACACTGTTCTGCCAATCACATTGTGCCTAATGGATGCTGTCCTGAAAACTGTATAAAAGCTCACTGAACAAGTTGTGCGGGGTTACCGCCTCTCTTTTGGGTCTGGGATGACCCCAGTGCACTGGAACAATAAATTCCTCTTGCTTTTTGCATTGATTCAGGCTCCGCGTGGTTCACTCAGGGGGTCTCTGGTAAGCTAAGATTTGACAGAGTCTTACAAAACTCCAGAAGACCAAAAAGGAAAAGAAAAGAAAAGATAATTCTTCATATATATATATATATATATATGGCCTAGAATATATACATGAATATATGTGAACAGGTATTAAGTTTGGGTATAGCCTAAAACTTAGAAAATAGGGTAATATTAGGTGAGGCAGAAGGTCAGAATATAGGTAAAGGGCATGAGTCATGAGAGGTGTAAACTCATTTTTCCTAGTTTAAACTCTCTCTCTCTCTTTCTCTCTCTTTCTCTCTCTGGGAGGGGTTGTATGTGTGTATATGGTACGTGTGTGTGTGTGTGTGTGTGTGTGTGTGTGTGTGGTAGATATATGAATTCAACTCTGCATACTAAAACAGCAAAACACATTTCTATATTCCCAAAGAATCCAAGACTTGTTACTACTCTGAGGCATGAATGGGAGAGCTGGGCTTGCTTTTAATCCTGTCAGTGTAAGAGGAGTTAAACACACTAGTCACTGAATACATTTGTCACAGACCCCCTTAGAAAAAAGTGATTTTAAAAAAATATTGATTTGGGGGGGGGGAAGGAATTTTATAGTCCAGAGAGAGAGAGAGAGAGAGAGAGAGAGAGAGAGAGAAACAAAGTCAAGAGACTCTATGAAAGAAAATGAAAAGAACGCACATAGAAAAACAGAAGGTTGCTTATGTTTGCAGACTGGAAGTGTTCATCCTGTGAAACTGTCCACACTTCTGACTGTGATCTGCAGATTCCACATAGTGTCCTTCAGAATGCCTGTGGTGTTCCAAGCAAACAGAAAGAGAGAGAAAGGGGACCTGGGATGTCTGTCGCTCAGTAGTCCAGCACCTGCACCTGCATCTGCCCAGCATAACGAGGCAATACATTCGATCTCCAGTACAGGGGTGTGGGGAGACCGAGACAGAGAGGGGGGATTTATATATGGAATCCCCAACCCCAAAATTCCAAAGCAATCTTATCTAGAAAGAGCAAAGCCGAAGGCATTGTAACTCCTGACCCCAAAGCTGGAGTAGCCAAACAGCAAAGTGACAGCCCCATATAGATACCACGCAGTGAGACAGAGAACTAGAACCCATGGGTTTGTCCATGTAACATATAGAAAATGAAAGTTCTTTTTTAAGGGTGCTGGGTAAACTGGACATCCTTATGCAGAAGAAAGTAGATTCCCATCTCTCACTGTGTAAAAAAAATCAACTCATGGGCTGGAGAGATGGCTCAGAGGTTAAGAGCACTGACCGCTCTTCTAGAGGTCCTGAGTTCAATTCCCATCAACCACATGGTGGCTCGCAACCATCTGTAATGAGAGCTGTTGCCCTCTTCTGAGGTGTCTGAAGACAGAAACAGTGTACTTACATACATAAAATAAATAAGTAAATCTTAGACAAACAAATAAAAAAGCAAGGAAGAACATTTTAAAAAATCAACTCAAAGAGCTGGAGAGATGGCTCGGCGGGTAAGAGCACTGACTGCTCATCCAGAGGTCTTGAGTTCAATTCCCAGCAGCCACATGGTAACTTAAAACCACCTGTAATGGGATCCAATGCCCTCTTCTGGTGTGTCTGAAAACAGTTACAGTGTACTCACAGACATAAAAAAAAATAACTAAATAAATCAACTCAAAATGGATTAAAGACTTAAAAGTAAAATAAATAAATCAAACACTGTGAAATCAAACACAGTAGAGCAGGAATAGGGGAACACTTTGGGACAGGAGCAAAGAGGATTTTGGCCGTGACCCCACCCCCGCCCCCGCCCTCCCCTGCCCCCCCACCCCCACCCCTGTGCAAAAACTGAGAAAGGGAAAGAGAAAACTGATGCCTCCCACAAAAAGAACAGGGAGCGGGCAGGCATTTTCTAACACTATATGTAAGGAATTCAAACAACTCAATAGAAAACAGAACCCACACAAAAATCGTAAACCGGTTAAAGAGAGGCCAAGCCCTAACTAGATTTCTCCAAAGAAGATATACAGAGAGTCAGTCAATAATCACATGGGAAGAACACAGTCACCCGGGGGCACAAGCAAAACCCCAGAGTTGGTGGGGGGAGGCGAGATGACTCTTGCAGAGCTTAAGTTCCCAGCACCTACAGTGATCCACAGCTGTCTTTAAACCCTAGCCCTAGGGGACCTGGCGCCCTCTGACCTCTACAGGCTCCTGTGCTCATGAACACACACACACACACACACACACACACACACGCGCGCGCGCGCGCGCGCACTGGGACATCAAGTCAGCCCTGATAGGACGTCAATTATTACAAAGACAAAGGTAAATGTTAGTGGAAATGGAGAGCAAGGAGAGCCTTGTGCACAGCAGGTGGGAGCATGGCCACCAGAGAAACAGTGTGCAGATGCCTCAGGAAACAAGAAACACAGCTCCATCGCGACCCAGAAAGCTCTCACTGAGTATAAACCAGGATCAACTGAAATCAGCCCTACAAAGAGTCTGCGTTTCAGAGTTAGATGGCACCAACTCATAGCAGGAGAGGTAGGATCAGCCTCAGTGCCAGCCCGGTAACCGACAAATAGATAGGAACACGTGGTAGTCAGACATGGTGGTATGCGCCTTTAATCCCAGTACTTGGAAGGCAGAGGCATCGGATCTCTTTGAGTTTGAGGCCAGGCTGGTCTACAAAGTGAGTCCAAGACAGCCAGGGGCTACACAGAGAAACCTTGTTCTTTTTTTTTTTTTTGGTTTTTCAAGACAGGGTTTCTCTGTATAGCCCTGGCTGTCCTGGAACTCACTCTGTAGACCAGGCTGGCCTCGAACTCAGAAATCTGCCTGCCTCTGCCTCCCAAGTGCTGGGATTAAAGGTGTGTGCCACCACTGCCCGGCAGAAACCTTGTTCTTAAAAAAAAAAAAAAAAGTAAACACACAATAGAATATTATTTGTCCATAAACAGGAATACAGTTGTGTTATTCACCCAACATGGGTGGAATTGGAAGTTTAAGTGACATAAACCAAGCAAAGAAAGACACTGTGTGTTGTATCATATACTGGCTGAATGCAGTAGAGATGCAATGGTCCAGAGCCTGAGTGGAGAGGCAGAGAGAGTGGTTAATGAGCAGAGGGTTACAGCCAGAGGGGAGGAATCACTGCTAATGTCTTAGAGCATCCAGGGTTAACTGTGGCTAGCAAGTAGCTAGTGGGAGGATTTCGCATGTGCCCACACCGAGAAATGAGAACTGTCTGAGGTGATGGATGCGCCAGTCATCCTGATCCAATCATAACCCGTCGTGCAAAGACACTGAAAACTCACAGCCACGTTGTGGCTCATGAGTGCATGCGATATGTCAATTAAAAATTGAATACAGAAGTCAAAAGCTCTCTGACCTACCTTCTTTCGTTGAAAGCCCTAAGGTCCCAAAACATCTCAGAAAATGTAAGAAAACAGAAGGATACACAGAGAGGCCAGAAAGAATCTAGACATCCAGGACCCATGTGGGGAACTCGGGTGTGACTGATCACTGTTAGATCCTGCCCTGGGTCTTCGGGTCATCAGTCTGAGGACTCCTATGTCCCATTAAACTATGACCCGACTCATTACACTCTGTTCTTGTTAACCTGCCTGTTGTTAAGGTGCTGATGATGGCCAGTGAAGGGCTCATCTCCGTCCACTCCACTGCCTGGCCACGGAACATTCTGGGGCGTTTGTCCATTTTCTAGGCCCATTCCTTAGCTTCTCTTTACAGATTCTGGAAGCCTCCGTGATACTACCAGTAAATGTCCTCTATTGAGAGGCAATTCCTGTTGTTTACACTCGAGAGTTCCAGCCATACCAAGTGACTCAGCAGCTCTTCTCTGAGGTACAGTCCCGAGAGCAATTACAACATAGGCCTATGTAAAATCAAGGACCCCAGTGTTCAAGGTAGCATTTTTTTTTCCATGATAATCAGGAAAATCAAAAACAGCTTGTCCTGGTGTGCTTCTGTCACTGTCATAAAACACTGACCAAAAGCGATCTGAGGCTGGAGGAGGGCTCATTTTGCTTGCACGTTCACTGTCCACCTTTGAGGTATGCCAAGGCAGGAACCTGGAGGAGGCAGGAACTGACAGGAACCATGGAGGAACACTGCTTGTTGGCTTCTCCCCGTGGTTTACTCCATGTGCCTTCTAATACAACCCAGGACCACCTGCCCAGTGGTAGCATCATCCACAGTGGGCTGGGCCTTTCCACATGAACCATTAAGTAAGAAAACTCCCTACAGACTTTCCTACATACTAATCTGATGGAGGCGATTCCTCAACTGAGGTCCCCTCTTGCAAGATGACGTTAGTTTGTGACTAGTTTGACAAAAACTGATTAGCACACATGTAAAATAGGAACAGAAATGCTAGCGGCCGCTGGGATTATGAAATGAGCTCAGATAGATAGCGAATGGCAACCTGTCTTAGTCAGGGTTTCTATTCCTGCACAAACATCATGACCATGAAGCAAGTTGGGGAGGAAAGAGTTTATTCAGCTTACTTCCACATGGCTGTTGATCACCAGAGGAAGTCAGGACTGGAACTCAAGCAGGTCAGAAGCAGGAGCTGATGCAGAGGCCATGGAGAGATGTTCCTTGCTGGCTTGCTTCTCCTGGCTTGCTCAGCCTGCTCTCTTATAGAACCCAAGACTTCCAGCCCAGAGATGGCACCACCCACAAGGGGCCCTACCCCCCTTGGTCACTAATTGAGAAAATGTCCCACAGCTGGATCTCATGGAGGCACTTCCCCAACTGAAGCTCCCTTCTCTGTGATAACTGCAGCCTGTGTCAAGTTGGCACACAAAACTAGCCAGTACACAACCACTCCATAAATACTAGCTACTGTTGCTATCAAAGTGCGAATGAAGATGGGATCAGAAAGCCTGTTCCTGGGGCTGGAGCGATGCAGGGGTCCCAGGTTCAATTCCCAGAAAGAAGCCTAGTGGGACTTGGCCCTGGGGAACCCCTGGTGACAGACTCCCTGCCCCCACCCCATATGATGGCTGCTTGGAAAACTGCAGGGGAAAGGCCCCTTCTGAGTGTGGGGGACAAAAATGACCTTGAAACCAAGCCGAACAGCAGACTATGGGTGGGTAGAAGTGCTTGGCACGCATTAACTGTATCATTTCCTTTCCCTCGCCACTCTCTTGTTCATCTTAGGTCTTCCTGGAGGGGTGATAGACTATGTTTCCGAGCTTTTCTGCCAAAATGCACCCCTCAACCTAGACCAAATAATAATAGCAGTGGGACCAGCCATTAGTTTATAGTGTGCCTCGGAAGCCTGATGCAAGAGATTCTGACCTAAGCTCTGATGCTGGGACTTTTGCCAGAGTGATTTAAATAAAACCCTGTTCCTCTCTGACCCCCAGTTTGTTCTCGTGCGAATAGAGTCATGAGTGAAAGGGATTTGACCGTGCCTGCTA
>JADRCD010222322.1:0-18116 GCA_019843815.1 Montemys delectorum | reverse complement strand
TCTCTCTCTCTCTCTCTCTCTCTCTCTCTCTCTCTCTCTCTCTCTCTCTCTCTTTTCTACGGTCTGCCCAGGTCTTAAACTCCAGAGCCAGCATTTCTTTGTCATCTCCATCTGAGTGTTTTTAATAGGGACCTAGAGTATCAACGTTCCCCTACCTCTCCAATGTCCTTTGGAGCCTACCTTCCTGTGCTGCTGCTCACTGCCCATTGTGAGCTAATTAAATGAGCATCCTTGACCTGTCACCCATCTTTATAAACAGCTTCCTCCTCCCATTAGAGCAGGTACATACCCATCATTCTCCGGGCAGTTCCCCATTCTGTACCTGTGACAGGCATGGCTGTCAGAGCACTTGCCCCTGAGCATCAAGTGGTCAATCGACAGGCACACGCACAATCCTTCTCAACACGAGGTAATATCCATCAGTTAGAGTGTGCAGGTGCTTGACGCATTCCTTCCTGCTTACCATCAGAGGCCCAGCTGGTTAATAGCTAATGTTGTTTACTAGGCAAGCACCAAGAGTTTTCATTTCCTCTCCCTTGTAGAACCCTAAACTAGAGTGGCATCCAGTTACATTCTGTCTACTCTGATCCTCTCCGGCTGGATAATCCCGGCTGTGGGTGCGCTATTTTAGATTTTTTTCTTTCTTTTCCTTTTTTTTTTTTTTTTAAGACAGGGTTTCTCTGTATAGCCCTGATTAGCCTAGAACTCGCTCTGTAGGCAAAGCTGTCCTGGAAATCATAGAGATGCGCATGCCTCTGCCTCCAGAGCAAGTGCCGGGATTAAAGGGAAGTATGCACAACCACTGCCCTGCTTCTTTTAGAAGTCTCATTTGGCATGAGAATTGGAATAAGACAGCTATAGTCAAAAAAGTGTCTATTAAAAATTACTTGTGGTGGCACATGCCTTTAATCCTAGCACTTGGGAGGCAGAGGAGGCAGAGGAAGGTGGGTTTCTATGAGTTTGAGGCCATCCTGATCCACAGAGCAAGTCCTAGGATAGCTAGGGCTTAGTTACACAGAGAAATTCTGTCTCAAAAAGAAGAGAGAGAGAGAGAGAGAGAGAGAGAGAGAGAGAGAGAGAGAGAGAGAGAGAGAGAGAGAGCGCCTACCCTAAAGGGCTGAAAGTGTGGCTCAGCTGGTAAGAGTGCTTGCCCCACTAACATGCACAACATCCTAGGTTCGATCCTCAGCACCACATAAAACAAGTGTGGTTTGTGCACAGTGGAGTTTCAGCACTGGGAGGTAACGGTGAGAAGATCAGGTCAAGGTCATCTTCAGCTATAGAGCAAGTTTCCCACCAACCTGAGCTATATAAGCCATGACCGGGCGGGCGGGGGGGGGGGGGGGGAGGGGGGGGGGGGGGGGGGGGGGGGGGGGGGGGGGCGGGGCGGAGAGCGCATTCTGAAGACTTCTCCCCAGCTCTGCTTTACTCCTCCTCAGTCCTACACATGACGGCCCAGTGAGCCATCAAGATAGGTACCTAAGAGGCTACGAAACAAACGACGAACTCCCCCACAGAACATGACTCCTGGGCAGGCAGCAACTAGAGACCCAGAGCAGTGGCGAGGTTTTCAACCTGGCCTGAGCCACGAGGAACCCTGAGCCATGGAAAACAATGCGTCTGGCTGATAGCGAGCAGCTACAGTTTCTTCTCTCCTACCCACCCCCCTTTCTGTTTCAGGCTGATCACATTTCCTTGGTGATTTCCATGCTCAGTCAGAAGACTTAAGGGATAGCATTGCACGCCACAGGATGCTGCCCAGATAAACTCTTCTGTACTCATTAGTGTGATCATCTGAAAGGTCGCTTCCCTCCCGTCTGCCCTGAGTTGGTACTGAACAACTGCCGGACACTATCTAGAGAGCCTGAGTCCTGAGAAGAGAGCCTTTGAACTCCGCTGGACCCCTGGAGAGGCTGAAGATGAAGAGGTCAGTGCCTCTGTCAGAACAAAAACAATCGCAAAACCAGTCTGTTTCTAGTGGTTTCCTCTCCCCTAGTCCATGAGAACGTTATAACTGAATGGGAGAAAGGCGAGAGTCTGGCAGCTGATCTGAGGGAATCTTACACAATGTTGATGAAACCCCCACCCCACCCCAGGGTGAACCAAACCAGTTCTCAAGTACAGGATAACTAAAGAGAGACAGCTGAGACATGGGTAGGGGCCTCAGTGGTAAAGTATATGTGAGTGCATGCATGCAGACACACACATACACACATGTTTTTCTGTGTATTAGCTCCTGAAATTTTAGTTATTACTGTTATTATCATATTACCACTCAAACAGCTAAGAAGCAGGCACAAAGGGGCTAAATGACCCATGCAACGCCAGACAGTAAGTAAAAGGTAGAGCTGGGACTGGAACCCTGTTAGTTAGTCTGCCTCAAGTCCCAAATGCCTGAAATAGGCGCATTCAAACAAAAACGAAAGAGCTGGGCCGTGATCCACTGGGGGCAACATAGGTAATAGCTACAAGGACAATTCCCATCCAGGGCATTCTCAGTGAGGACAGAAGGCTTATGATAAGTGAGTCAGAGTGCCCATCCACCCCATGCTTTAAATGAGCCCTCATACACACCACCCATTCCGTTTCATCCATATTGCCACATGTCCCCTATAGACCAGTATTCCAGGGCCTAACTGGAGAAGTTTCATGATGTCTACCAGGCATGGAGACCAGGCCCCAGGGTTTGTGCATGTTGTTCTTCTGCCTGCAGAAGTTAACTGTAACTGCTCTAACTAGCGCCTCATGCAGCCTTGTCGGTGGTTCTCTGATCTGAGGCCCTGACCTCTAGAACACAGTCCATGGACCCGCTGCTCCTCCAACCAGCTTCTCATCTGTAAATATTTCTTCATGCTGGAAATAGTTTCGAGCACTCCTCAGTGCCAAGCTCTCAAACCAGCAAGATGAATTCAGTGTTTGCCCAAGCCTCTCAGTACTTTCGAGTGGTGACAGGCATGGGGAGGAACCTTCTCTGTGGACAGAGAGATGGCCCCAACTTGTCCCTCTACCCTGGGAGTGGGAGCTGCAAATGAGGTCACACAGAGCAATTGATTTGTAAAAAAGCCTAAGGTGAGAATGGGGTGTGGAGAGAGGGTGAGGAGAGGAGGGAGAAGGGAGAAGAAGCGAGAAAGCGAGAGGACACAAGGCATGACCACAGCCTTGGATCAGAATGCATTGTCTGAGGTCCACAGAGGGCCAAGCTGCGAGCTCATCCTGGGCTGGGAGCCCAGAACTCCAGCCTCCGAGGACAAAGCCTGGAGCTCTGGCCTCTTCCTCCCAAAAGGCCAAGCTGCCCTGGGCTTCATCGTGGCAGCGGCCTAGAACTTTTGAGCCCTGAACTGCCTCGGCCAGATTTTGAGTTACAGTCTGAGCCATGACAAAGGCCAGGCCTCTCCTCCATTGTGCAACCGGAGAAGCCGGATTTCCCGTGAATCCCCTTACGTAAGGGCATCCCTGAGCAATGGTGGCCTGGGTAGCGCCCTCTGCCTCCATTCTCTGTGCTGAAGCGCCACCTGGAGGCCATCTTCGCTCAAACCGTTGTGTGACCTTTTAAAAATCGGCCTCCACACCGGGAAACAAGAGATGCCCTTGAACAAAAAGGCATCTTTTTAAATATCCTCAACAGCTTCTTCACCTGCCCTTTTGCTATTGCTGATGGGATATTCAAGGATTGAATAACGAGGCTTCTTAAAGGGACAGGATTTCTCCACGACTTAGAACCACAGTGATCTTGTCACTGCCTCTCTCAAATTCTAACATCTGGATCTGAAGCGCACACGTGAGGAGAAAACTGCGGTCTGCCCTGCGTCTCAGACTCCAACCTCTTCATTCCCCTACTGCAAAATTCAAGTTGGACTAACTTGGGTAGAGAGCTTGGCAGTGAGCGAGCGGGCCCCTCTCAGGAGAGCCTGGGGGTGCTGCGGAGCTTTTTGAATCAGCTGCCTGGCCCTGAGCATGAACACACACCCTGAACTACTTGTTAACAAGTAGCTAGATGGGCCTACAAAGACGAAATGAGCTCCAAGTTATTTTAGCCTGAAGAAATTCTAAGCTAGATGGACCCAGGAAATAGGGAGTATCCAATATAAAGAAAAGGAGACCAGGCTTCCAAATGCAGAAAGGTTTGGTTCTGTCTTTTTTTTTTTTTTTTTTTTTTTTTTGATAAGGAAGGAAGTAACCAAACAAACAAAACCAACAGAGAGGGAGAGAGAGAGAGAGAGAGAGAGAGAGAGAGAGAGAGGAGTGAGCTTTCTTTTTCAGATTTTTATACTTATTCTTTTGATAGATCAGCAGTTTAGCTTCCTACAAGGACAAAAGATCCTGGTATCTCAAGCAAATCCTTATCAGAAAGAAGAAAATGCTAGAGGTATCAGAAATATCTCAAACCACATTACAGCATCATGGTAACAAAACCAGCATGATACTAGCTCAAAAACTGGGCCTGGCAATCAAGGGGATTAAACAGAGGTCCCAAAAGTCACCCTACAAAGCTGCAGTTATCTATCTTTTGACAAAGGTGTCGAAAACATACACTGGAGGGAAGAGACCCTCTAAACACCTGTGCTGAGAAAATGGGTCCCATGCAGACAGGAAAGACTAAGACCCCGATCTTCAACTCCACTAGATATCATATTTCTGAAACTGGTTTACTTTGCTTAACGTTCTAATTCTCTTCATTTTCTTGTAAATGTCATTTATGATTTCATTTCCCTTTGTCCCTGCATAAGATTCCATTTTGCATATGCATTTTTAAAACTGTAATTAATTTTTGACAATTTGTACATATATAATGAATTTTGATTGCATTCATTTCCCCATTACCTCCTGTTGGACTCCTTCCCAGGTAAACCACCTTTTACTTTCAAGATTTTTTTTTGTTGTTGGAAGAGGATGGCCCACTTGAGTTTAACTGAGTTGCTTGTTTAAGCATGGTGGGGGTTACTGGGGCACCGGCAACTTACTAGTGTCAACACCACTGAAGTAACTATCTCTCTTCACTCCAGCATCTATTATCTCCCAGTAGCCCCTGCCCCACCTGGGACAGAATGCTGATAGTGTCCTGTGTTGTTCAGGTGTTGGCTGCCGTGGCTTCATGAGTGAGTGGGTCACATCTGGAAGAAAGCTCCCCATCGTCTCCTCCCCACCCTCCAGCCCTTGCGTTCTGCCCACCTCCTCTAACGTGATGTTTTGAGTCTTGGAGGGGGAAAAATACCTCTTATGTAGAGTGGAGCACTCCATGGTCAGCTGTTCTCAGCACTTTGGCCCAATATTTAGTGTCACTGTCAGCGCTGGTCAGAGAAGCCCCATTTTGCTGTGGACAATGGTTACTGCAGAGCCACATAACTAGCAAAAGTGGGGATTGATCTACATAGGGGAATGTTTGGGCTAAAGAGGATCTTCAATCGGAAATAATGCCCACTGATGGTCTCAACACACATTACATTTTGTAGGGGCTCAAAAAGTCTCAACCCTTTGCTTCCTATGTCCTCATTTAATCCTAGCACTTGGGAGGCAGAGGCAGGCAGATTTCTAAGTTCGAGGCCAGCCTGGTCTACAGAGTGAGTTCCAGGACAGCCAGGGCTACACAGAGAAACCTTGTCTCGAAAAACCAAAAACCAAAACAAAACAAAACAAAAAAATTCTGTATGTGCATTCATAATTATTGTTCTTTTAAAAAGCCTTTCCAGGGAGTTATGAACCACTGGGAAACAACTAGGGGGAGGAGGGAGGACAGGACAATGTTGGCAGTGGCTCAGTGTGCTTGAGAAAATCTGTAAGACTGCAGAGCTGAAAGGGTTCCCAAGTCAGGATATGTGTGCATGCTTCTTCAGCATCAAGGGCACCACCCAGACTCTCCAGTTAGTAGCTTACCAAGATTGCAGTACATGGATGTGCACAGAACCAGTCAGAATCTCAGTCACACTGACTCCTGGGTCAATGCACTCCTCATTTCTTCAAAGTGTCTTATTTCCAAGTCAAATCCAACTAGCAATCCAAATCTCCAGGTCTAGCCCTAGTAAACCAACCTTCCCCATTCTCCACCCAGGACTGTTCCAGACGGAGATGTAAGAAGAAAAGACACTCCATTTTGAAAGCCTGAAATATATGGATGGCTGTGCTGAATACTGTGCTTCATTTGTGATCTGCATTAGCTGATGTAGTCCACTCTATTGAAAGTAAGGCATGCCTATTTGTGCTCCTGAAAATCAGGAGCACAAGTATACAAAACTAAAGGGACTGGCTTAAGCCTTTGCAACTGCTAGGTAAGACTGGAGCCTGCTGCTTACTTTTAAAAGTCATGTGGTAAATGAAGGGCCCAGCTGACCAAGCAGGACCTCCGAGTACTCACTGTCTTATAGCAAGTGGGTGGTGTCTTCGGACTCCCACCAAGGATGGCAAATTGGAGCCTTTGGGATCTAACTTTTTGTGCTTTTGCCCAAATGCCCTTCCTGAGGACCAAGGGAAGGGTAGGGGAAGAATAAGAAAAGACACATTGAGTTATAGAGAAAGAAAATAAGCCTGTTCTCTTAACCAAAGCTTTCACAAAACCATACGTTGCCTTCAGGAGCTCCAATAAAAAATCTAGGCTGATCCTAAATTTTTCTACCACTCGTGTTAGTCATTTCACTAGCAAGTCTTGCATCATGCACAACTTAGACATGAGAGGACTTTAAAGAAAGTGACCAACTGGTCATTTTTCTTTCCTGGACCAAGGAAAGCAATGAACAGAGCCAGCTGAGAGAGGCCTCCCTAAATTAAGGCTGACCAAAGATAGAACTGGGGGTGGGGGTGGGGGGGGAAGAAACATTCACAGCTGGAAGTGCGGGGTCCTCTGCAAACTTCTCCTGACCTCTGGGTACTGACGTCTGCTGTGCTCAGGAAATGTCAGGGAGAAGTATACACTTGGCAGATGAAGACAGGTGACTCAGGGCTAAGAGAGGTGTGAGAGAAGGCTGGTGTTGGCGGAACAGGCCCACGAGGCAGCATGCCTGCCAACATGATTCATGGCTTTCCCTCCAGACCTGCAATTTATTATGATTTTGTGTTTCTCCGAAAGTCAAATTTTCTCAACATCACATGCTTGAATTTTCACCTTACAAGTCCCATTTTAGTAAGAGCAGCTTGTGTAGTCCCTGAGCCAGCCCCCACCTCTCCTCCATGACATGTATAAAGGAAAAAGACACCCAGGCAGCAATTCACTGTTGGAAGAGAAATGTATTTCTTCTCTGCCCTTGCTGTTTCTGGCATGGGACGCAAACTCCTATGGAGCTTGCTCCAAAGGATAAATAATTCAAGCTACTGTCTCCATTGCCAATGGCAACCACATGTCCATTGTTTTCAAGACTGAGGGAGGTCACACTGGCTACGATGGAGCATTTATAAAAGAAAGAAATTGAAGTTACTCAGATCTTGGAGCAGGAGCGATGATTCGGCAGGTAAGACGTACTCTGTTCTTATGTTGGACCTGAGGGTCAGTTCCCAGCACCTAAATCACCTGCTTTAGGTGGCTCATAACTGCCTGTCACTCCAGCTCCAGGGTGAGACCTCTGATCTCACATGTGCATGTACCGACACACATATACACATAACTAAAAGTAATAAAGATAGACCCTTAAACAACCCAACCTTGCACATATGCCTCAAGAGCTGGTCTGCTGTCAGTCTGTGTATGGGATTCTATTGCATCTGGTTTCTCCTTGGAAAAGAATAAAATGGGGGCTTAAAAGTATTCACTAAGCTGGGCATGGTGGAGCACACCTATAATCTCAGAACTCAAGAAGGCAGAGTCAAGCAGATCTAAGTTCTAGGTTAGGCTGATCTACATAACTGTCGGGAGCCGCCCGCCATGGTGCAGGCTCTCTACTTCGGCGCAGGCTCTGCTCTTTGTTTCCTGGATCTTCTCGGAAACCCTGCTTCAATGTGCGCCTGCGCAAGGCGCGAAACTAAGTATGCTAATCAGGCACTGAAGTTAGAGCCAATGAGGGATCAGCACGTCTCCCAGAGGCCTATATAAGCTGCGGGGGTTTCAGCGTTCAGCGTCCTTCTACTCCATGCCATCTAAAAGAGCTGTAACAATAAATTGCTGTCAGAAGAATCCAGAGTGCGGCGTGCTCCTTATCGGCGAGGTAGCGCGCGGCACATAACAACCTCTAGGCCAACCAGGGCTACAAGGTGAGACCTTGTTTAAATGAATACTTACTCTTGAATGCTCCGAGTACCCGTTCTTTGTTCCTAGACTCACGTTTGTGGTAGAGTTGGTTTGCTGCTTGCTGGCTTCAGTTTCCTATACTTTTGTGATCCCTGGGATGGGTCAGAACAAGGGCATGCTAGCCAGTATGCTTATATGCTTGGTTCTGTTTCTCCTCAGAAAACCTAAAAATGTTGAGCTCCCATGATGCATTTCAACTTACAATGAACTGGAGAGGACTGGAGAGATGGCTCAGCTAAGTGTGAGGAACTATGTTTGACCCCCTAGAACCCACTGAAACCAATGCAGTGCCTCTGTTATCCCAGCATTCCTACAGGGAGATGAGAAGCAGAGACAGGAGAATTCCCAGGAGCTCAGCCTGTACAACGGAAAAGCAAGGCACCCATTTCAACAAGGTAGAAGGTTGAGACTGACATCCAAGGCTGTCCTGATTGCCATATATGCACCATAGCACATACACCTATATCCATGCTCTCTCCTCGTTACACACACACACACACACACACACACACACACACACACACACTTTACAGATACAAGATCCCCTGGAATTGGAGTTATAAGCTATCTTGAGCTGCCTAATGTGGGTACTGGGAATCAACCCCATGTCCTCTACAAGAATACCAAGTGCTCTCTTAACCTCTTCATCATCTCTCCAGCTCCAAATCTGTGCTATCAAGAAACACTGCCTGAACAATGCAGCAGAAATGGCAAATTCCACAGCTCCAACAGCCTCGTTTCAGCTGCTACCGTAAGCCACATGACACCCACATTGGCAATCCCTGTCCTTTGAAGACTGACCTATGTATTTTCTTTTCCTTTAAACCACCTTGTGATAAAATTTCCCTGGTAACAAACTATAGGCTTCCCATCCAGAGAGCATCAGCTAGAAACACAGCAGGCCTAGGAAGCAAACCTGCACTCACTGGATAAGGAGCCAGGACACAGAGGGAGGATGTTGAGCAGCAAAGTCCATCCTTCCTTTCTTTATTTTTTCCTTCCTTCCTTCCTTCTTTCCTTCCTTCCTTCCTCTCTCTTTCTTTCTTCCTTTCTTTCTTTTTTTACCATCTTATAATTTTATCATTGCAGAGATAGAAAATTACAGACAGAAAGGGATTTACCTATGATCATGTATAAATAATTGGCAAAAAAATATAGATTTCAAATATTTTTCTTAGTCAAATGCCAGTAGTTACACTCATAGGTCTCTATAGACAAATCACCATTTTTTCTATTGATCAAATGAATTTATGAAAATATGAAAACAGAGAACATACATGTAAACATAAATTAGCAGATTAGATTTGTGTGTGTGTGGAGGGGGAAGTGTTGCGTTAACAAGGACAGGACTTTTGGGTTTAGTTCCCAGCAATAAAATAAATGAGCAAACAAACCACAAAACAATAAATCATAAATGTTAATTAAGCACGGACACTCTTTGTGAGTACAGTAGCAACACACTGAGGCAGAACGCCCTGAGCTCTGGTCCAAAGCTGCTTGGTGAAATCTCTCTGACACTCAGCTAGCTCCTTATGAGCCTGAACCAATAAAACAGGGTGTGCTTCTAACACATGATTAATACTTGAACTTCTTAATATCTAGAGCCCAGCCACGGGTGCTGCTGAAACATGCATCTCTAGCTATGCTTGCTGTTCTAAAACATATAGTACCTTAAATCCCACTGCATCTGGAACACCCATTCTACTAAGTTCCTCAAATAGCACATTAAAATTTGAACTTGTGTCACAAGCCATCTCAGGAATGTCCTCATCACCCCTCCACTTCCTAGCCTGGAAGTCTGGGCTCTTCCTCTTAGCCTTTACATCCAACTGTTAGCCTCGGGGAAGTCTGGAAATGCTGAGACATTGCACTGTTCAAGGCATACTAAAATAGAAGGCCGCATGTGAGTCTTTCGTTCATGAGTCCAGCACTGTGCAGCCGCAGGCTGGCGCGATAGGGAGAAGTACCTGAACAGCAGCTGGCAGTTTAGAGCAGATCAACAAATTACCACATCATCCAACCTGGCCCAAGCCCAAAACCTGACCTTTCCCTGTGTTGTACAGCCATATTCTCCCTTCTGTTTCTCCTTCATTCCTGACGCTGTGTCACTGCCTCCTAACTGACTTCCTGCAGCTCCTGTCATTTTCTCTCTGGCCACTGGTCAACCTTTCTGTTGCTGAAGCCACGGAGTTGTTTACTTGTGTTTGGAACCCCTTTTAGTGGTGACCAGTTGCTGCTGGCCAAGGGTGGTTTTCAAGTTCCAAATATTCCATATCACTGGGTTAAAAGGAGCCCTGAGATGAGTAAAACCAAGCCCCAGTGACCCAAGTGGCACTGACAGTCACAGAGGTAGCAATCCAGAAGGCCATAGACTATTCCGGGTCATCATACACTGTTTTTGTTACTTGTCCATAAAAAAAAAATATTATTCACACACACATAGAGAAACTGAGAAGTCAGAAATGTTCATAAACTGACAAGAGTACCTATTCTTGAATATATAATAAAAAACTTACATTTGTGCTGTGTGTGCACCTTCATGTGTGGCACCCCTGAGAGTGGTCCTTTTTAACTCTTTTTTTAAACAGGGTCTCTCACTAACCTGGACCTTCCAAATGGGCTAGCCTGGCAGGATTCACCTATCTCCACTCCACCTTGACAGAGCTAGGACTGTAAAGCACCCGAGCAAGCAGGGCTTTTACACAGGTGCTGAGCCTCAGACTCAGCACCACCTACCCACACTTTTTCTTTTCTTTTCTTTTCTTTTTTTTTTTTTTTTTTTTTTTTGAGATAGGGTGTCTAGCACAGACCAGCCTCAAACTCAGCTATATAACCAAGGATAACCTTGAACTCTGGTCCTCCTGCCTGTGAGTCTCAAGTGCTGGGATTATTGACAAGTACTAACCACACCCAGCCTTATACTTTACCTTTTTCTTTTCTTTTTTTTCAACATTTACTCATAGTGCACGGCAGGTAAGCATGTTGTACAGACAGCTCAGCACTAGGCCATAAACCCTGAAGTACCCGTTAGTGTGACAGGTATTTTTATAACAGCAAGGTGTTGCTAGAGCGTCCTACCATATTCTACTCCAGAAAGAAAAGGAAAAAGAAAAAAAAAGGAGTAAGACCATGGCGTTGGAGGTGGTTTTGCATTCTATCTTACAAGAGAACAAACTGATAGTGGTTTCTCCATCAGACTTTAGTTCACTTTCACCCTGGGCGTGACTAGTGGCTTCACCAGAGTGGGTCCCCTAGATTGTAGGCAGGTCGAGGAACTCAGAACTAGAGGGCATCCGCGCTGACAACCCCTGTAGGAGTCAGAGCCTGGACTCAAATCCTAGCTTTGCTGTCTGATAGTTTCTTGCTACTAGGTATATGGCTTCACTGAGACAGTGTCCTTAACTACATAGTGCAGATTAAAACTGTCTGCCCGAGCTATACACCCAGACTGCTGGGATATTCAGGTGAGTGCTTCCCAGGGTGTGGCAGATGTACACAATGTGACAAGCCCAGTCTTCAAGGAGCTGACACCCCAGAGAGACCAAACCCTGACGTGGAAGAGCCACAGAGATACAGAATACTGACATCCCTCAAATACCAAGTTAACCAAACCAGACTAGAAAATATGTATGGCTCTCAAACTCCCCCCTTGCAAAGAACACTTTCATGACTCTTGAGCCCATTTGTCTCCCAGCACCTAGCACCACAGTAGACCTCAGGAAGGACAAGCAGGAGAGCATACAGTGCCCCCACCCACCCACTCCCAGCATAGCTCCATTCCAGAGTGCTGTCAGCATCAGGCTCAGAAATTAGGACTTGGTGAGAGCTACAGAAAAGCAAGTACCTCATCTTAACTACTTGAAAAGTCCCTCAAAAGGGCCCAGACAAAACACACTATTCATTCCTATACTTTAGGCAAGAGAAAACCAGAGACTCATAATGTCTTAGCTTTATTGACATTACAGTAGACAGGACAAACACATGCTCTATAAAATATACATTCTTATGTGAGAAAATATAAAGGATACCAGGAAACAGCCACATGGGACAACTTAGCTTGTATTTCTCTTTAGAGGCGCCTCATACCAGGGCTGCTCAGCCTGACACCCTCTAATGGGTAAGAGAACAGAGGGCGCCAGGGAGTATAAGTCACTCGGGGATGACGAGTAGCCAGTATCATCTCCAGTAGCCAGGTGACACTTCAAGGGCACTTGGCCACCTGAAGATCAGCTCCTCTTTGAAAACAGTCACAGTTGCTACAAGATCACTTCATATCCAACAACAGGCGCAGACAAGTCAAGCTGCTCTTCACCTTGATTATCAGGACTTCGAGGAAACAGTGTGTAGCCTAGAGGGGAGGGACCCAAACCTTAACTTACAGCACACCTACCCGAGAGCATTTGCTTGGGCCTGATTCCTAGGACATCACACGCCAGCCCCTCCTCCACACACATCCCACCTTCTCACAAACCTACAAGTAATTCTTGCACTTTCACATGTTCCTAATACATCCTTACCTCAGAAACTTGGTACTTCTGTCAATGAACTGGACAGATGTCAAGAGAAGAGAAGAGAAGAGAAGAGAAGAGAAGAGAAGAGAAGAGAAGAGAAGAGAAGAGAGAAGAGAAAAGAGAGGAAAAGAAAATCTAGACTAACTGCTGTATTTTTAACCAAGGACTGGGAAAGAGATCTAACAGAAACAAAGAGCTCAACTATTCATGTCCCCATTGTTTTTTATAAACCACCCATTAATCTGAACAACAGTTTAGCACAGGCTACAGCTCAGAAGTAGAACACCTGCCTGGTATGCAGGAAGCTATAGGTTTAATTCCTAGGACTGCCAAAAGAAGGGGAAAAGGGCCCAAAGATGGACTATATCTCACTAAATGAGGACAAATACGGGGCCTGAGTTGAGTGGGAGAACATGCACCCGGCACACAGGGACCTGTAGGTTGAATCCCAGCCGGGGGTGGGGGATGAAGGTGGGGTAGGGGGAGGACAGCCACGCCTACCTGTTACTACTCCTTACCTCTGTAGTGTGTCAGTGAATATCCAACCATGAGAAAGGGCCATCCTCACACACTTGATAAAACATAAAACTGAACACTGTAATACCAATATGACTCCAGCTGGCTCCATAGGCAAGAATAAAAATTAATCAAGTCAGACATATCTAGTCTCCACATTTGGGAGAGAGAGAGGAGAGATTTAGAGTTCAAAGCCAGTGGTTGCTAGAGTAACAATCAAGAGTAAAGACGTATAATACAACATAGACTTAAATTGTTTGTAAATGACATTTGTGTCTGAAGTATAGGGTTGGTTGGTTTTGGTTTGGTTTTTGTTTTGTTTTGTTTTTCCAGAAGAAATGATGCCATAATTTCATGTTTTTAGCTGTGAACACAGAGACGATTCCTTTGTTAACTAAGCAGACACTAGTCCTATGGCTAGGAGGATAGAGACCACTTGGTCAAACATGTGTAACCAAGTTCTTTAGGGTAAAAATCTGCTGTTGTTATTTTAGGGACAGAGGCAGGCTCTTCTTATCTTAAACGGTTCCTAATCAGTTACTTAAACCAGCCAGGGATCTGGGAGGGCGGGTTAACATTTCACCAACTCTCAGGAGATCAAACTGACACCCCAGTAGACAGCCACTGGTAGAACTTGGAGGGGATGTTGGAGGACTAGGACAGGGCCTGCTCTCTACCCTGACTACCCTGGGCTCTATGAGGACACAGAACTCTGACCACAGACGAAGTGGGATGGCCAGCTATAAATGAGCTTCTGTATGCCTCCATCCTGAGCCTCCTGTGAGCAGCAGCATCAGGACAAAAGATGACTTTTCAGTTCAGATGTGAGTTTTTGTTTAGACACTGTTTAGAGGCAGAACATTTCTTTCCTCCCCTGAGCATGTCTTAGACCGTTAAGTCTTGTATTGGCAAGATAAATACAGCTCAAGTTAGAGCGAGCAGCTTGATCTAGCTAACAGTTCACAAAGGCAGCTCTTTACTGAAGTGGCACAATCCTCTTTGGTTCCTGGAGGGAGCTGGAGAGCAGCTTAGAGCAGCTAATAAACAGTCTCTTTCCATCAATAAAGATCAGACACAGAGCCAAGAGAGCAGCCAAGAGAGCGGGCTCTTAAACCTTAGTCACACCAGTAAAAAGCTGGAAGACAGAAGGCATATAGTCTAAATGTTCAAAGTGGAAATGAAGAGAACAGGACAGTTTAACTAAAAAGAGAAAGTTTAAAAAGCAAACAGTGCTGCTGTCTGAGGAAGAAAATTTAGGTTTGAAAAAAACCATGGGGAAAAAATGTCAGAAATTCACCTGAACTTTCTGACAAAAAGCTAAGAAAGTGTGAGTTTGGAACTCTAGATATACTAAGTTACTTATAAATAGACACCTTTAAAAGTTGAGATCCATCTAGCAGGAAGCTGGCATTATACTCAGAGGACAGACTGAAAGCACATGACATTTCATTAGTGTTAACATTCTTTGTTTACATAAAGCTTTTTGCTATCAAAAATTCAGAAAGCTTTTTGGCTTAACCAATACTTGTATAAAGAAAGAACCACAATAAATCGACAGAGTACAGGAACTTCTGTGTGATGTACTCCCAAGAGCACACTTCCCTTCTTAATACACTACATTCGTGAAGGAGATTAAAAACAGTAAACATAAAAAGGAACAATCTTTGGTTTCCTTGTCATCAAAGTATTTTGCTGAAATAAGTCATCTTCTGTGCTCGCAGGGCTGTGGCAACACTGCTGGGCTCTGGAAGAGCAAGACGAGACGATCACCTGGCACTTGTAAAGAGACGGCAAATACGAGATACACAGAACTTCAAGCATGAAGCAGGCAGTTAATTATACCAAGACTGAGTCTATGAGCACACAGTCACTAAACCCCGCCTCTACACATACACCTGGTAACACACAATTTTAGAACTTTAAACAGAGTTTGCAGACCTCACCACACTAAGTTATGTAAAGTCTGTGATCTTGAGAAGCTGCTGCCCATACAGTAACCAGACAGACATTATATATAATTTGGGCATATCAAAAATATTTACACTGTTTCCAACACACAAGGTCAATAAGTAGAAAAATTATTTATAAATGCACATATATTTACAATGACATCCCCAGTTACAGAGACAAAACAAACCCACAACACACACACACACACACAACACACAAACCCACAAGAATGCAAAAGCCTTTGATCTGGTACTACCAGTTGGTGAAACTTGGATTCTAGCTGAAGACCTTGAATATCAAAGTCTCAGCGGCTCTTCTCTGCTCCACACCGCTGGAGAATCCTTGTTATACTTATGAAAGCTCAAAAGATATCTCTGCTCCATGCTTGGAAGGCAAAGTAGAGATGCTTTCTCGGGACCATTCTGAGGACTGGAACAATCCAGTAGGCTAAGCAGCAATGACTCTTCATGCCAGGCAGCACTCCTGGGCACATCCCTATGGGGATCAGGAAGGGCACCTGCCCATATCGTCTTCTGCCAGGGCTGTGCACTTTCAACGTGGTACACATTTCTGTGGGGCACTTCTGTCAGCCACTACCTTCTCTTTGCCAGGTATAAGCCCAAACAAACATCAGGGCTACGCTGATGTGGTCAGATGTAACTCGAAGCAAAGAGAAATGCAAATGCTGACTTTCCTTCTCAATTCTGAGGTAGTAAATTAACTAACTTGAGTCTTTGCTCAGACTTCCTCCTGTACGGGCTTCATGTGCCCTCAGTACCATCTTGAATGTTCCGAGTCCTACTAAAATCAAAAGCATGGTCATGTAACCTGTGGCAAGACACAGGTGAAGAGCAGTTTGGATCCTTCTCTGCCAGTTGTGGTGACTCAAGGACAGGCTGCTGGGGGAAGGGAAGTAGGCCCAGTTCTCTGTTCATGTTCCACAGAGGCCGCTGAAATATTTCTGAGAATGGGAGTAAGACAAGAAATATCATCAGTGATAGCTCGAGTTTCAAAATTATTTTCCTAAAGCCTGATATGCTTTTCCCCCCAAGTGTGTATGGGTGTTTTGTCTGCATGTATGTCTGTGCATTGCATGTGTGTCTGTCTGGTGGCTGAAGAGGCCAGAAAAGGGCATTGGATCTCCTGGAACTGGAGTTAAGATGGTTGTGAGCTGTCATGTGGCCGGTGGGAATGAAACCCTGGTTCTCTGTCAAAGCAACAAATGCCCTTTACCCCTCAGCCATCTCTCCAGCTCCCAGTATCCTTTTAATCCAATCCTCAAAAGAAATTCAAGTGCCTAGCATCCTTGATAAAGACAGAAGATCACAATGCCAACATTAAAAACAAGATAAAAACTGGAACCACAAACTACCAGGCCTTTATGGTCAACAAACCTAACAAGCTAATTTCCGAAGTCATGCTGTTCTTTTTCACTGTCATTTTAGCACCTTTTCTCTGCAAAGAACTGTGCTGGCTAGTTTTATGTCAATTTGACACAGGCTGAAGTTATTGGAAGGGATCTCAATTAAGAAAATGCCTTGATAAGATTAGGCTGTAACTGCCTCTCAGCAGCTGCAGCACCTAGGAGAGCGCTGAGAGCACAGGAAAGCTGGCCCCTCTGAGAGGTGGGGTGAATGTGATGGCCTCCTGCACCTTGCCCCTCACCACCTGCAGCTGTTGGGAGAGATGGCCCTGGGGTCATGAGAACTAGTACTCCACTTGCCTGAACAGCATAGTAGAGCTGGCCCTGGTGGCCCCCTCACCCTTGTCAACTGCAATAGTTGGAAGAGTTGGCTCCAAGGGCATGAGAGTGGAAAAGCTGGCCCTGTCTCCCCACTGGCCATACCACTCAGAAGAGTGGACCCTGTACCTCACATGGGTGACGCGGTGGAGCTGGCCCTGATGGCAAAGGCACAGTGAGCCAGCCTTGAGGGTGTGAGAGTGGGAGAGCTGACCGGGTCTCTCTCAGGCTGCAGCACTTTGGAAGCCTGGACCCCATGTTTTGACTGGGCAGCACAATGGAGCTGGCTCTGGAGGTGTGGGTGAGCTGGCCCTGAGGGCATGAGAACAGGAGAGCAGATCTTGCCTCCTGTCAATGGAGCACTGGGTGGCCTAATTGGAGCAATGCAGGACCGCTTGCCCTGGTGGTGTGGGTGCAGGAAAGCTGGCAGGCTCACCAACTCAGCTACCACCCAGGCCCAGATCCTGGGCTTTGAGCAGGCCTACCCCAAATCTACTCCACTTATGAATTACTGAAGCATGTGAAAGGGATCTTCATGATACAGGGCAATACCCAGAAAGAGATCCAGTGAGGATCAAATATTGATGGTGTCACAGAAGACAGAGATCTCAAACCAGACCACTGACTCACTGCAATGAACATTTGCGGGCTGGCGAGATGGCTCAGTGGGTAAGACCACTGACTGCTCTTCCAAAGGTCCTGAGTTCAGATCCCAGCAACCACATAGTGGCTCACAACCACCCGTAATGAGATTAGACGCCCTCTTCTGGTTCATCTGAAGACAGCTACAGTGAAGCAGGGCGGGGCCAGAGCAAGCAGGGCCGGCAGAGGTCCTGAGTTCAATTCCCAGCAGCCACACACAGGATGGCTCATGGCCATCTGTACAGCTACAATGTACTCATATACATAAAATAAATAAAATAAATCTTTAAAAAAAATGAACATTCGCAATGAAGATGTGTGGCCAGAAAGACATCCTGTGGGACAGACAAACTGTGACATACTCACTATAGCTTCCACAATGAGATGTTTTCTATGCTTTGTTTTTGTTTTGTAGGGGTGTGTTTTACTTTCAGGGGGAGGTTGCAGGGGTGAAGGGCAGATATGAGTGGATGGGGAGATGAACGGGATTGGGACACAGGATGTGAAACTTTCAAAGAACCAATAAAAAGTTTAAAAAAAAAAAAAA